>JAIUJO010001429.1:0-20000 GCA_023846275.1 Vanilla planifolia
TTCTTATTCCTCTTCTTCTTCCTCTTCCTCTTCCTCCACTTATTCTTCCTCTTCTTCAGCTTCTTCTTTTTCTTCTTCCACTTTTATTTCTTCTTCTTCTTCTTCTTCTTTTATTTCTTCTTCTTCTTCATCATCATCATCTTCTCTTCTTCTTTTTGTTCGTCTTCATCTTCATCATCATCATTTTCTTCTTCTCTTCTTCTTTTTCTTCTTCTTCTTCTCTTGTTCTTCTTCTTCCTCTTCTTCTTTTTCTTTTTCTTCATATTCCTCTTCTTCCTCTGCTTCTTCTTGTTCTTCGTCTTCTTTTTCCTCTTCTTCTTCCTATTATTTTTTATCAGCTTCTTCTTCTCCTCCTTCGTCTTCTTGTTCTTCCTTCTCCTTCTTCTCCTCGTTATTCTTAATATTCTTCTTCTTCTTCTTTTTCTTCATCTTCTCCTTGTTCTTCCTCTTCTTCTTCTTCTTCTTCATCACCTTCTTCTTCTTGATAATACTTAATACCAATTCCCTAATTCCTACTCGTTAATCCCTCTGTATCTAACCTTTAATTCTTGATCCTTAATCTATAATCCCTAATCCATCCTTCATTAATCACTAATCCTTAATCCCAATCCATAATCCTTAATCTCAAACTATAATCCTTATTCTCTAACCCTTAATCCCTAATCTCTAGTCCATCATTAATCCCTAATACCTAATTATTAATCTCTAATCTTAAATCTCTAATCCTTAAACCCTAATCCATATTTCCTAATCCCTAATCCTTAATCCTCAATCTATAATCTAGAATATCTTATCCATAATACCTAATCTCTAATCCATAATCCCTAATCTATAATCTTTAACCTCTAATTCTTAATCTCTTTTCCTAATCTTAATCCTAATCACATAATCTCTAATCCTTAATCCATAATCCATAATCTTTAGTCCCTAACCACTAATCTCTAATCCTTAATCTCTAAAGCTCAATCACTAATCTTTAATCCATAATCCTTACTCCATAATCACAAATCCCTAATATGTAATCTCTCATCCATAATCCTAATACCAATACCATATTCTCCAATCCTTAATCTTTAATCTATAATACCTACTCCTTAATCAAAAATTTCTAATTATAAATCACTAATCCCTAATCCTTATTCCCTAATCTATAATTCTTAATCTTTAAAAATTAATCACTTAATTCTTAATCCCCAATCCCTAATCATTATTCTCATCATCTCTAAGCCTTAACCCTAATCCCTAATCCTTAATTCATAATCCCTATTACTTATTCCTTAATCCCTACTCCCTAATCCTAAATCCTTAAAACCTAATCCCGAATCATCAATCCTTAATTGATAATCTCTAATCCTTTATACTTAACCCCAAATCACTCCCTACATAATCTATAATCCATAACAACTTGTCCTTAATCCTTAATCCTTAATCCATCTCTCCTTCCTATTCTTCTTCTTCTTCTTCTACCTCTTCTTTTTTTTCCTCCTCTTTTTCTTCCTCATCTTTTTCTTCTACTTCTTCCCCATCTTCCTCATCTACTTATTCCTCCTCATCTTCTTATTCCTCCTCATCTTCTTCTTTTTCTTCTTCTTCATCATCATCATCATCTTCCAGTTCATCTTCTTTTTCTTCTTCATTTTCTTTGTCTTCTTCTTCTTCGACTTCTTCTTCTTCTTTCTTTACTTCCTCTTCCTTCTCTTCTTCCACTTCTTTTTCTCTATTTTCTTCTTTCCTTGTTCTTCTTCCTTTTCTTCTTCTTCTCTTTCTCCTTCTTCTTCTTCTTCTTATTCTTTTTATTCATATTCTTTTTCTATTTCTTCTTCTTCCTCATCTTGCTCTTCTTCTTCTTCATCATCATCATCTTCTTCTTCCTCCTCCTCTTCATCTTCTTCTTTCTTCTTCTTCTTCTTCTCTCTTCTCAACTTCTTCTTCTTCTCTTTTTTTTATTCTTGTTCTTCTTATTCCCTTTATTCTTCTACTTTTTCTTCTGTTTCTTCTACTTCTTCTATTTCTTCTTCTTCTTCTACTACTTCTACTTCTTCTATTTCTTCTTCTTCTTCTTCTTCTTCTTTTTCTTCTTTCTTCTACTTCTTCTTCTATTTCTTCTTCTTCTTCTTCTTCTTCTTCTTCTCCTTCTCTATTTTCTTCTCTTTCTCCTTCTCCATCTCCTTTTGCTTTACCTTCTCTTATTCCTCCTTCTACATCTCCTTCTCTTTCTCCATCTGTTACTTCTCATTCTCCTTCTCCTCCTCCACCTCCTTCTCAGTTTCCTTCTCCTTCTTCTTCGTCTTCTTCTTCTTGCTCTTCTTCCTTCTTCCATCTTTCTTTTTTCTTCTTTCTTCTTTCTTCTCCCTTCTTTCTTCTTCCTTCTTCCATCCTTCTTCTTTTGTCCTTCTTCCTTCGTCTTTGTTATTTCTCTTCTTCTTCCACTTCTTCTTCCTCTTATTCTTCTTTTTCCTCTTCTTGTTCTTCCTCATCTTCTTCTTCTTTCTTCCTTCTCTTTAATCCCTAATCCTTAATAAGCAATCACTAATCCATCCCAAATCTTAATTCTTTAATATTTAATCCCAAACCTCTAATCCTTAATCTCTAACCCTAAACTCTAATCCTTTATACCTAGTCCCTAATCCTTAGTAAAAATTCCATAATCTTTAATCTCTAATCCTTAATCCCTAATCTCTAATCCATAATCATTAATCCCTAATCCTTAATCTATAATCTTTAATGCTAATCTTAATCCCTCAATCTCTTATCCCAAATCTCTAATCACTAATCCTCAATCTGATTTCTCTTATCTCTAATCTCTAATCTTTAGACCATATGCCCTAATCCCTAACTCCTAATCCTAAATCACTAATCTCTAATCCCTAATCCATAATAATAAATCCCTTAATTCTTCTTAATTATTAATCACTAATCTCTAATCATTAATCTCTTTATCCCTAATCTCTATTACTTATTTCTTTGTCCTTAAGCCCTAGTCCCTAATCCCTCCTTCTCTAATCTTTAATTCGTATTCCCTGATACCTAATCCCCATTCCTTAAACCCTAATCTCTAATCCCTAATCCCTAACTCTCAATCCCTAATCCAAATCCATCTCTTCTTCCTCTTCTTCTTCTTTTTCTTCCCCTTCTTATTCCTCTTCTTCTTCTTCTTTCTATTCCTCTTCTTCCTCATCTTCTTCTTCCCCTTTTCTTCTTCTTCTTCTTCTTCCTCATTTTCTTCTTCTTCTTCTTCCATTCCTTCATCATTTTCCTCTTCATCATCATCATCATCATCTTCTTCTTCTTCTTCTTTTCTTCCTTTCTTCTTCTTCTTCTTCTTCTTCTCCTCCTCCTCCTCCTCCTTGTTCTTCTTCTTCTTCGTCTTCTTCATCACCTTTTTCTTCTCCATCTTCTTCATAATAGTTATTCTTTATCCTGTAATCCACAATAAATCCCTCCCTCCTTAATCACTAATTCATAAATGAATAATGTCTAATCCATCCCTCACTAATCCCTAATCCATCATTAATGAATAATCCATAACCCCAAATCTCTAATAATTATTTCTTAATCCCTAATCCTTAATCCCAAATTCCTAATTTTTAATCACTTAATCCTTAATCCTTAATCCTTAATCTTTAATATCAAATTAATAATCCTTAATCTTTAATTTTGAATCCTTAATCTCTTAAACTCTAATCCTTAATACCTAATCTCTAATCCTTAAACTATAATCCATAATCCTTATTCCTAATTTCTAATCCCTAATCTCTAATTCATAATCCTTAATAACTAATCTTTAATGAATAATTCCTAATTCTTAATCTCTAATGCTAATCATAATCCATTAATCTCTAAGTCCTAAAATCTAATATCTAATCCTGAATCTTACATCTCCAATCTCTTATTTCTAATCCCTAACCATTATCCCTAATCCCTATTCTCTAATCCCAAATCTCCAATCCAAAATTCTTACTCTCTAATCCCTAATTAATAATAATTAATCCCTCAATTCATAATTCATAATGTCAAATTCATAATAATTAGCGCTTTCATCTTTAATTCTTAATCTCTAACCCTTAATCCATAATATGCAATCTTTATTACTTATTCCGTAATCCCTACTCTCTAATCCCTAATCCCTAATCCCTAAACCCTAATCTCTAATTGCTAACTTCCAAATCCCTAATCCATAATCCTTACACCTCTAATCCTCAACACATATTCTTTAACACCTAAGGCTTAATCCTTTGTTCTTTGATCCTTAATCCTTAATCCCTAATGCCTAATACCTTATCCCTAATCTATCTTTTCTTCCTCTTCTTCATTCGATTCTTCTTCTTTCATTTCTTCTTTATCTTCTCCTTCTTCCACTACTTCCTCTTCTTCCTCTTCTTCTTCCACCTCTTCTTCTTCTTCCTTTTTTCTTCTTCTTATTATTCTTATTTCTCTTCTTCTTCCTCTTCCTCTTCCTCCACTTATTCTTCCTCTTCTTCAGCTTCTTCTTTTTCTTCTTCCTCTTTTATTTCTTCTTCTTCTTCTTCTTCTTTTATTTCTTCTTCTTCTTCATCATCATCATCTTCTTCTTCTTCTTTTTGTTCGTCTTCATCTTCATCATCATCATTTTCTTCTTCTCTTCTTCTTTTTCTTCTTCTTCTTCTCTTGTTCTTCTTCTTCCTCTTCTTCTTTTTCTTTTTCTTCATATTCCTCTTCTTCCTCTGCTTCTTCTTGTTCTTCGTCTTCTTTTTCCTCTTCTTCTTCCTATTATTTTTTATCAGCTTCTTCTTCTCCTCCTTCGTCTTCTTGTTCTTGCTTCTCCTTCTTCTCCTCGTTATTCTTAATATTCTTCTTCTTCTTCGTCTTTTTCTTCATCTTCTCCTTGTTCTTCCTCTTCTTCTTCTTCTTCTTCATCACCTTCTTCTTCTTGATAATACTTAATACCAATTCCCTAATTCCTACTCGTTAATCCCTCTGTATCTAACCTTTAATTCTTGATCCTTAATCTATAATCCCTAATCCATCCTTCATTAATCACAAATCCTTAATCCCAAACCATAATCCCTAATCTCAAACTATAATCCTTATTCTCTAACCCTTAATCCCTAATCTCTAGTCCATCATTAATCCCTAATACCTAATTATTAATCTCTAATCTTAAATCTCTAATCCTTAAACCCTAATCCATATTTCTTAATCCCTAATCCTTAATCCTCAATCTATAATCTAGAATATCTTATCCATAATACCTAATCTCTAATCCATAATCCCTAATCTATAATCTTTAACCTCTAATTCTTAATCTCTTTTCCTAATCTTAATCCTAATCACATAATCTCTAATCCTTAATCCATAATCCATAATCTTTAATCCCTAACCACTAATCTCTAATCCTTAATCTCTAAAGCTTAATCACAAATCTTTAATCCATAATCCTTACTCCATAATCACAAATCCCTAATATGTAATCTCTCATCCATAATCCTAATACCAATACCATATTCTCCAATCCTTAATCTTTAATCTATAATACCTACTCCTTAATCAAAAATTTCTAATTATAAATCACTAATCCCTAATCCTTATTCCCTAATCTATAATTCTTAATCTTTAAAAATTAATCACTTAATTCTTAATCCCCAATCCCTAATCATTATTCTCATCATCTCTAAGCCTTAACCCTAATCCCTAATCCTTAATTCATAATCCCTATTACTTATTCCTTAATCCCTACTCCCTAATCCTAAATCCTTAAAACCTAATCCCAAATCATCAATCCTTTATTGATAATCTCTAACCCCTTATACTTAACCCCAAATCACTCCCTACATAATCTATAATCCATAACAACTTGTCCTTAATCCTTAATCCTTAATCCATCTCTTCTTCCTATTCTTCTTCTTCTTCTTCTTTTTCCTCCTCTTTTTCTTCCTCATCTTTTTCTTCTACTTCTTCCCCATCTTCCTCATCTTCTTATTCCTCCTCATCTTCTTATTCGTCCTCATCTTCTTCATCATCATGATCATCTTCTAGTTCATCTTCTTTTTCTTCTTCATTTTCTTTGTCTTCTTCTTCTACGACTTCTTCTTCTTCTTCCTTTACTTCCTCTTCCTTCTCTTCTTCCACTTCTTTTTCTCTATTTTCTTCTTTCCTTGTTCTTCTTCCTCCACTTCTTCTTCTCTTTCTTCTTCTTCTTCTTCTCCTTCTTCCTCTTCTTATTCTTTTTATTCATATTCTTTTTCTATTTCTTATTCTTCTTATTCTTTTATTTCTTGTTCTCCTTCTTCTTCTTCTTCCTCCTCTTCTTCTTCTTTTTCTCTTTCTCCTGCTTCTCCATCTTTTACTCCTTGTCTTTTACCTTCTCCTCCTCCATCTCTTTTTCCTTCTTCTTCTCCTTCTCCATGTCATTTTGCCTCTCCTCTTCCTTATTCTTCATCTCTTTCTCCTTCTCCTCCTCCTCCTCATCCTCCTCATCCTTCGCCTTCTTCTTCTTGTTCTTTTTCTTCTTCTTCTTCTTCTTCTTCTTCTTCTTCTTCTTCTTCTTCTTCTACTTCTCTCTTTTTTCTTCTTTCTTCTTCCTTCTTCCTTATTCCATATTCTTTTTTGCTTCTTATTTCTTCTTTCTTCCTTGTTCTTTGTTCTTCCTCTTCTTCTTTTGCCTCTTCTTCTTCTTCTTCCTCTTCTTCTTCCTTGTCTTCTTCTTTGCCTTTCTTCCTTATCCCAAATCCCTTATCCTTAATTCATAATCCCTAACCCCAAATCAATAACCCATCATCCCTAATCCCTAATCTATAATTTATTCTCTAATCTCTAAACCTTAATCATTAATCCATAATCCCAAATCTTTAATCTCTAATCCTTAGTCTTAATACCAATCTCTTATTCTTTAATCCCTAACCCCTAATCTCTAATACCCAATCCTTAATCCAGAATCCTTAATCACTAATCTCTAATTCTAAATCCCTATTTCTTAATCCATAATCTCTAATCTATAATCCTCAAACTTCAATAATTAATCCCTTAATCTATAATCCTTAATCCTTAATTCTTATTCCTTAATCCTTTCATCCCTAATCCCTAATTCCTACTACTTATTCCCTAATCCTTACTCTCTGATCTATAATCCTAAATCCTTAAACCTTAATTCCTAATTACTAATCCATAATCCTTAATCCTCAATGATTAATACCTAAAACCTAATCCCTCCCTCCTTAATCCCTAATCCTTTAATCCCTAATACCTAATCCTTTAATCCCTAATACCTAATCCTTAATCTTTTATGCTTATTATCTAATCGCTAATCCCTATTCTATAAATCCTAATCCTTAACAACTAATCCCTAATACCTAATTCCTAATTCTTAATCTCTAATCCCTAATCTTAATACAAATTGTCTATTCTCTAATCCCTAATCTCTGAAACTTAATCCTTAATCCACAATCCCTAATCACTATTCTCTAATCTGTAATCCTTATTTCATAATCTTTAATCCCTAATCTTTAATAATTAATCTCTTAATCCTTAATCTTTATTCCCTAATCCTTAATCATTGTTGCTGTCATCCATAATCCTTAATCCATAATTCTTATTCCTTATTTCATAATCTCTACTCTCTAGTCCATAATCCTGAATCCCTAAATCATAATCCCTAATTATTGATTCATAACACCTAATACCTAATCTCTCCCTCCATAATATCTAATCCATAAAATCTAATCCTTAATCCCACCACCTTAATTAATAATTTGTATTTCTTAATCCCTAATCCCACCATCTTTAATGCCTAAACTCTATCCTTAAGCCCTAATTCCTAATCCTTAATGCATCTCTTCTTCCTCTTCTCCTTCTTTTTCTTTGTCTTCTTCTCTCTTCTTGTTCTTCCTAATTCTCTTCTTCTTCTCCTTCCTCCTCATCTTCCTCTTCTTCTTTTTCTTCCTCTTCTTCTTCTTCTTCTTCTCCTTCTTCTTCCTCTTCTTTTTCTTCTTCTTCTTTTTCATCATCTTCTTTTCTTCCCCTTCTTTTTCCTCTACTTTTTATTCTTCATCTTCCTCTTCCTTTATTTCTTCTCTTTCTACTTCTTTACTTATTCTTCTTATTCCTCTTCTTCTTCTTCTACTTCTTCTTCTTCTTCTTTTTCTTCTTCTTCTATTTCTTCTTCTTCTTCTTCTTCTTCTTCTTCTTCTTTTAGTACTTCTTCTTCTCCTACTCTTTCTTTCTCTCCTCCTTTTTCTCTTTCTCCTTCTCTTTCACCTTCTTCTTCTCCTTCCCCTTCTCCTTCTCCTTCTCCTTCTCCTTCTCCTTTTCCTTCTCCTTCACCATCTCCTTCTCTTACTCTTTCTCCTTCTCATTCTCCTTCTCTTCTACCTTCTCCTCATCCCCCTTCTCCTTCTTCTTCTTCTTCATATTCGTCTTCTTCCTTCTTTCTTCTTTCTTCTTTCTCCTTTCTTCTCTCCTTTTTCTTATTTCTTCTTCCTTCTTCTTACTTCCATCTTCCTTCCACCTTCCTTCTTTCTTCTTCCTTCTTCCTTCTTTCTTTTTCCTTCTTCTGTATTTCTCCTCCTCTTCTTCTTATTTTTCCTCCTCTCCATCTTCTTTTTTCCTCCTTTTTTCTCCCTCTCCCTTCTTCTTTCTTTCATCTACCTAATTCATAATCACTAATCATTAATCCTTAATCGTTAATCAATTGTAATTATCCAACCCATAATCTTTAATTTGTAACCTTTAATTCTTAATTTCTAATCCCTAAACACTAATCTCTAATGCCTAATCCCTAACCTTTAATCCCTAACCCTTAATCCTTAATATATAATCTATAATACATAATCTCTAATCTCTAATTTTTAATCTCTAATCCTTAATCACTATTCCTAAGTCCTTAATCCCTAATCCATAATGCTTATCATAATCCCTTAATCTCTAATCACTAACTTCTAATCATAAATCCTAACCCAAATCTCTAATCTCTAATCCTAAATCCCTAATTTTTATTCCTTAATCCTTAATCTTTAATCTTAAATCCCTAATCTCTAATTAATAATTCTTAATCCTTCTTCTTCTTCTACTTCTTCCTCATCTTCCTCCTCTTCTTCTTCTTCTTCTTCCACTTCTTCTTTCTCTTCTTCTTCTTCCTCTTCCTCTCTTTTTCTTCTTCTTCTTCATCTTCCTCTTCTTCTTCTTCTTCTTTCTCTTCTTCCTCTTCTTCTTCTTCCTTAACTTCTTCTCTTTCTTCTTTTCTTATTCTTCTTATTCCTCTTCTTCTTCCACTTCTTCTTCTTCTTCCACTTCTTCTTCTTCTTCTACTTCTTCTCCTTCTTCTTATATATCTTCTTCTTCTTCTTCTTCTTCTTCTTCTTCTTCTTCTTCTTCTCCTTCTTCTTCTTCTTCTTCTTCTCCTTCTTCTTCTCTTTCTTCTTTCTTTGTCTTTCTTCTTCTCGTTCTCTTTCTGCTTCTACTTCTCCATCTCCTTCTTCTCCTTCTCCTTCTCCTTCCCTGTCTCCTTCTCTTTCTCCATCTCCTCTCCTTCATCCTCCTATTTCTACCTTCCCTTCTGCTTCTTCTTGCTCCTCTTTTTTCTTCCTTCTAACTTCTTTCTTCTTTCTTCTTCCTTTTTCGTTCTTCCTTCCTTCCTTCTTTCTTCTTACTTCTTCCTTCATTTTCATTCTCCCCCTTCTTCTTTTTCTTATTCTTCATTCTCCCCATCTTCTTCTTGCACTTTTTCTTCTTTTTTTCTTTTTCCTACTCCCTAATCCCTAACATTTAATCCATAATCACTAATCCATCCCAAATCTCCAATCCTTAAAATTTAATCCCTAACCTCTAATCCCTAATCTCTACTCCCTAAACTATAATCCATAATACCTAATCGCTAATCCCTAATCTATAATCCATAACACTTAATCTCTAATCTCTAATCCATAATCCCTAGCCCTTAATAACTAATCCGAAATCCTTAATCCTTAATCCCTAATCTTTAATGCTTATCCTAATCCCTTAATCTCTAATCTTTAATTTTAATCTCTAATCCTAAATCCAACATCCCAAATCTCTAATCTATAATCTCTAATCCTAAATTGCTATTCCCTAATCTTCAATCCCTAGTCCTAAATCCTAAATCTATAATACCTAATCCTTAATAATTAATCCCTTAATTCTTAATCCCTAATCTTCAATCACTAATCATTAATCTCTTTATTATTGGTCATTAATCCACAATCCCTAATCCATAATCCGTAATTCCTGATCCCAAATCCCTGTTATTATTCCCTATTCTCTATTTCTTAATCCCTAATCCTTAATCCTTAAACGCTAATCCTTAATTATTAACCCTCAAATCCCTAAGCACAAATCCCTAATCCTTAATCCCTCCCTTCCTAATCTTTAATCCGTATTCCCAATACCTAATCCCTAATCCAACTTTTCTTCTTATTCTTCTTCTTTTTCTTCCTCTTCTTCCTCATCTTCTTCTTTTTCTTCTTCCTATTCTTCTTCTTCTTCTTCCTCTTCTTCATCATCTTCCTCCTCTTTTTTTCTTCCTCTTCTTCTTTTTCTTCTTCTTCTTCCTGTTCCCCTTCTTTTTTTGTTCTTCTTCTTCATCATCATCATCTTCCTCTTCTTCTTCTTCTTCTTCTTCTTCCTCCTCCTCTTCTTACTCTTTCTCTTCTTCATCTTCTTCTTCTCCTCCTTTTTTTGTTCTTTTTATTCCTCTTCTTCATCCACTTCTTCTTTTCCTTCTAGTTCCTCTCTTCTTCTTCTTCTCCTTCTTTTTTCTTCTTTTTATTTCTCTTCTTCATCCACTTCTTAATCTCTTATCCCTAATCCTAAATCCTTAATCTCTAAGGCATAATATTTAATAATAAATCCCTTAATTCTTAATCCCTAATCTCTAATATCTAATCATTAATCCCTTCATCCTTAATCCCTGATTCCTAATCCTTGATACTAAACAACTAATCCCAAAACAATATTACTTATCGCCAAATCTCTGTTCCCTAATCCCCTAATTTTTAACACATATATATCCTAATTTCTTATTGTTAACACCCAAATCCTTAATCACTAATCCCACTTTCCCTAATCTTTAATCCCTTTTCATGATACATAATTCCTAAACCTTTAATCCTTAATCCAAAGTACCTAGCCACTAACTGCTGATCCATAATCCCTAACCCATCTCTTCTTCCTCTTCTTCTACAGCTTGTTCTTCTTCTTCTTCTTCCTCCTCCTCATCTTCGTCTTCTTCTTCTTCTTCTTCGTACTCTTCCTCTTCTTCTTCTTCTTCTTCTTCTTTTCCTTTTCTTCTTCTTCTTCTTCCTCCTCTACTTCTTTTTCTTCTTCTTCTTCTTTTTTCTCTTCTTCATCCACTTCTTCTTCTTCTTCTTTTAATCATCTTCATCTTCCTCTTCTTTGTTTTCCTCTTATTATTATTCTTCTTCTTCTACTTCTACTTCTCCTTCTTCTTTTTTCTTCATTTTCCTCTCCTTCTTCTTCTTATTATTATTATTATTTTCTTCTTCTTCTTCTCCTTCTTATTCTTCTACTTCTTCCTCCTTTATTTCTTCTCCTTCTTCTTCTTCTTCTTCTACTACTTCTCCTCTTGTTCATTTTTGTCTTCTTCTTCTTCTTCTTTATCTTCCTCATCATCTTCTTCTTCTTGATCTTCTTTTCTTCTTCTTCTACTTCTTCACCTTCTTCGTCTTCGTTTTCTTCTTTTTAGTCTTCTCCTTCTCCTTCTTCCTTCTCCCTGACCCCTAATACCAAATCTTTAATCACAAATCCTTAATCCCTAATGAGTAATCCATCCCTAACTTTCAACCGTTAATCTTTAGTCCCTAACCTCTAATTCTTAATCGCTAATCCTTAAACTCTAATCTCTAATACTTTATCCATAATCTATAATCCATAAACCTTATACCTGATCTCTAACTCCCAATACCTAATCCCTAATCCCTAATCCTTAATCACTAACCTTTAATTCTTAATATCTTAATATTTAATCTCTATTACTAATCTTAATCCTTTAATCTCTAATCCATAATCTCTATTGTCTAATCCTTAATCTTGCATCCCTAATCTTTAATCTCTAATCCCTAATCTTTATTCCTTAATCTCTAATATTTAATCTTAAATCTCTAATCTCTAATCTCTAATCTCTAATCCATAATCCTTAATAATTAATCACTTAAATTTTAATACTTAATCTTTAATCCTTATTGATTCATCCCTTCATCCCTAATTCTTAATCCTTAATACTTAATCCCTGATTTCTAATATCAAATCTTTATTACTTATTCCCTAATCCCTACTCCTTAATCCTTACACTTTAATCCCTAAATGCTAACGCCTAACACCCTAATAACTAAACTCTCCAACTCTAATCTTCAACCTTTGTTCCCTAATGCATACCCCCTAATCCCTAATCCTTAATCCCATAAATTTTAAATCTTAATCTCTAATCCTTATTCACTAATCTCATCATCCCTAATACCTAATCCTTAAACTCTAATATCTAATCAAATCTCACTATTTCTTATTCCCTAATCCCTACTCCTCAAAGCCTAATTTCTAATCCCTAATTACTAAATTCAAAATCCCTAATCACTAATCCCTACCTCCTTAATCTTTAAACTATATTCCTTGACACTTAATGCATATTCCTTCAACACTTAATCCCTGTTTCTAATCCTTATCCCTAATATGTCATTTCTTCCTCTTCTTCTACTTTTACTTCTTCATCTTCTTCCTCCTCTTCTTTTATCTCTTCTTCTTCTTTTTACTCCTCATCTTCATCCTCCTCTTCTTCCTCTTCTTCTTCTTCTTCCTCATCTTCAACTTCTTTTTCTTCTTCTTCTTCCTTTTCTTCTTCTTCTTCTTCTTCTTCTTACTCTTCTTCATCCACTTCTTCTTCTTCTTCTTCCTCTTCTTTTTCTTCTTCTATATCTTCTTATACTTCCTCTTCTTCTTTTTCCTCCTCTTCTTCTTTTTGTCTTTGCTCTTATTCTTCTTCTTCTACTTCTTTTTCTTCTTCTTCATCTACTTGTTCTTCTCCTTCTTCATCATTATCATGATCTTCTTCTTCTTCTCCTTCTTCTTCTTCGTCTTCTTCTGTCATTTCTACTTCTTTTTCTACCTCTTCTTTTCTTCTTCTACTCCCTCTTCTTCTTCTTCTTCTTCTTCTTCTTCTTCTTCCATTTTTCTTCTTCTTCTTATTCTTATTCTTCTTTTCTTCTTTTTCTTCTTCTTCTTCTTCTCCTTCTTCTTCTTCCCCTTCATCTTCCTTTACTTTTTCTTCTTCTTCTTCTTCACCTTCTTCACCTTCTTCCTCTTCTTTTTCTTCTTCTTACACCTCTCCTTCTTCTTCTTCTTCTCCTTCGTTTGCTTCTACTTCTTCTCTTCCTCTTCTTTTTCTTTTTCTTCTTCTTCTTCTTCTTCTTCCTTATTTTCTTCTTGTTCTTCTTCTTCTTTTTCTTCTTCCTTATCTTCCTTTTCGTCTTCTTTTTCTTGTTCATCTTCTTCATCTTTGTCTTTCCTTGTTCTGATTCTTTTTTGCTTTTTCTTCTTCCTTTTCTTCTTCCACTCCTTGTTCTTCTTCTTCTTCTTCTTTATCTTCCTCCTCTTCTCCTTGTTCTTCATAATCCTTAATCCTTATTCCTTGATCCTTACTCCTTAATCCCCCCCTCTCCAATGTCTTATTCTTAGTTCTATAATTCTTAATCCATCCCACCAAACTCTCTAATCCCTATTCCCTAATTTTTAATCTCTAATCCTTAATATCTAATTCTTAATCCTTAATCCATCCATAATCCCTAGTTTATAATCTATAATCCATTATCTCTCATCCTTAATAAGTAATCCCTAATCCTTAATCTCTAATCCTTAATTTTTAATCCCTAATCCTTAATCTCTAATCTTTAAACCTTAATCTCTAGTCTCTAATCCCTAATCCATATTCCCAAATTTTTAAACCATAATCCCTAACCTCTAATTTCTAATCTTTAATCATTAATCCCTGATCCTTAATCTTTATTGCTAATCCTAATCCCATAATCTCTAATTCTTAGTCTCTAATCCTAAATCCTACTTCCTCAATCTCTAATCTGTAATCCTTAATCCGTAACCCTATTCTCTAATTCTTAAGCCAAAATCCTAGATTCTTAATTTTTCATCCCTAATCCTTAATAATGAATCCTTTAGCTCCTAATCCTTAATCGCTACTCCTTAATCATTAAATTCTTCATCTGTAATCTTTAATTCTTAATCTCAAATCCCTAATCCTTAATCCCTAATCTGTAAACACGAATCCCTAATTGTTAACTCCAAAATCAATAATCATTAATCCTTTAATCCTTCCATCCTTAATCTTTATCCCGTGTTCCCTTAAAATAAATACCTAACCCTTTATTCCATAATCTATAATCCATAATCCCTAATCCCTAACACCTGATCCCTAATCTCTTATTCATCTCTCCTTCCTCTTCTTCTATTTCTTCTTCTTCCTCCTCTTTTTCTTCTTCTTCTTCTTCTTCCTCATCTTTGACTTCCTCTTCTTCCTCTTTTTTTCTTCCTCTTCCTCTTCTTCTTCTTCTTCTCCCTCTTCTTCTTCTTTATCTTCTTCTACTTCCTCTTTCTTTTCTTCTTGTTCTTCTTCTTCTTCCTCCTCTTCCTCTTCATCTTTCTCTTCTTCTTCCTTTAATTCTTCTTCTTCTTCTTCTTCTTTTTCTTATTCTTCTTTTCCTTCTAGTTCTTCTTCTTCCTCCTCTTTTATTCTTCTTCTCCTTCTTCTTCTTCTTCTTCTTCTTCTTCTTCCCTTTCTTCTTCTTCTTCTTCTTCTACTACTTCTTCTTCTTCTTCTTCTTCTTCTTCTTCTTCTTCTTCTTCTTTCACTTCTTCTTCTTCTTCTTCTTCTTCTTTCACTTCTTCTTATTCTTTGACTTCTTCTTCATCATCTTCTTCGCTACTACTTCTATTTCCTCTTCTTCTCCTTCTTCTTCTTCTTCTTCAACTTTTTCTTCTTCTCTTCTTCTTGTTCTTCTTGTTTTTCTTCTTCATCTTCCTCTACTTCTTCTTCTTCTTCTTATTTTTCCTCTTCATCTTCTTCATCTTCAACTTCTTTGTCTTCTTCTTCCTCTTCTCTTTCTTATCATTCTTCTTCTTCTTTTTCTTCTTCTTCTTCTTCCTCTTCCTTTTCTCCTACTTCTTCTTCCTCTTCATTTTCTTTTTCTTTTTCTTCTTCTTGTTCTTCTCTTCTTCATCTTCCTCATTTTCTTGTTGTTCATGTTCTTCATCTTCTTCCTTATGTTCCTCTACTTCTTCTTTTTCTTCTTCTTCTTCCTCATCTTCATCTTGTTCTTATTCATTTTCTTCCTTTTCTTCTTCTTCTTCTTCATCTTCTTCTTTGTCTTTTTCTTCTCGTTGCTCTTTTACTTCTTTTTGTTAATCCCTACTCCCTAATCCCTAGTCCATAATCGCACCCTCCTTTATCTCTCATCCCTAAATCTATATTTCCTTATCCATCCCTCCCAAATCCTAAATCCCTTATGTCTAATTGCTAGTCCCTAACCTATAACCCCTAATCCATCCTTAATCAATAATCCCCAATCCTTAGTCTCTAACCTTTAATCATTAATCTCTCATTCCAAATCCCTAATACTTAATTCTTAATCTATAATTCTTAAACATTAATTCCTAATGCTTATTATTTTTTCTTAATCCATACTCTTTAATCTCTAATCCTTAATCCTTAAACCTGAATACCTAGTTCCTAATCCATATTCTCTAATCCCTAATCATTAATCCCAAATATCTAATCCTTAATCCCACTTCCTTAATTCTTAATCCTTAAACTCTAATCCTTAATCCATAATCCATCTCTTCAAACCCTTCTGCTTCTTGTTCCAATTTTTCTTCCTCTTCTTCTTTTTCTTCCTATTCTTCTTCTTCTTCTTCCACATTTTCTTATTCTTCTTCTTTTTCTTCCTCCTCTTCCTCATCTTCCTTTTCCTCTTCTTGTTCATCTTCATCTTCCTCTTCCTCTTCTTCTTCTTCTTCTTCTTCTTCCTATTATTCTTCTTGTTCTTCTTCTTCTACGTTTTCTCCTTTTTCCTCCTCATCTTCTTTCTATTCTTCTTTTCCTGTTCTTCTTCTTCCTTATCATTTTCCTCTTCTTCTTCTTCTTCTTCTACTTTTGCTTCTTCCACTATTCTTCTTTCCACTTCCTTCTTGCTTCCTACTTCACCTTACCTCCTTCCTTCTTGTTCTTCTTTCTTGTTTCTGCTTTATTCTTCCTCTTCTTCTCCCTCTTCTTTTTCTTCTTTCTTTCTTCTTCCTTCTTTCTTCTTCCTTCTTCCTTTTTCTTTCTTCCTTTTTCTTCTTCTTCCTTCTTCCTAATTCTAAATTCATAATCTATAATCCCTAACCATTAATCCCTTCATCTCAAATCCATAATCCCTAATCACCATCACATATTCCCTAATCCCTACTTCTTAATCCCTAATACCTAACCCATAAATTGTAATCCTTAATTGCTAACTCCTAATTCCCTAATCCATCCTTAATCTTTAACCCAAATTCTATAACACCGAATGCCTAATCCTTCATTTCTTCATCCCTAATCCTTAATCCCTAATCCTTAACCTCTGATCCCGTATCCATGACTTCTTCATCTTCCTCTTCTACTTCTTCTTCTTCCTCCTCTTATTTTTCTTCTTCTTCTACCTCTTCTTCTTCTTCTTCCTCATCTTCGCCATCTTCTTCTTCCTCTTCTTTCTCATCTTTCACTTAATATTCTTGTTCTTCTTCTTCTTCTTCTTCTTCTTCTTCTTCCTTTTCTTCTTCTTCTTCATCTTCTTCTTCTTCTTCTTACTCTTCTTAATCTTTCCCATCTTCTTCTTCTTCTTCTTCTTCCCCTTCTTCTTCTTCTTCCTCTTCTTCTTCTTCTGCAACTTTTTCTTCTTCCTCGTCTTCTTTTTCCTCTTCTTCTTCTACTTCTACTTTTTCATGTTCTTCTTTTTCTTCTTCTTCTTCTTTTTCTTCCTCTGTTTCTTCTTCCTCTACTTGTTCTTCTTCTTTTCAACATCTTTTTCTCCTTTTTCTTCTTCTTCTTCCTCTTCTATTTCTTCTTCTTTTTCTTCCTCGTTTTTTCTTCTTCTCCTTCTTCTTTTACTTCTTCAATTTCTTCTTCTTCTTCTTCTTCTTCTTCTTCTTCTTCTTTTATTCTTTTCCTTCTTCTTATTCATCCTCTTCATCTTCCTTTACTTCTTTTTCTTCTTCTTCTTCTTCATCATCTTCTTCTTCTTCAACTTCTTCACAATCCTCTTCTATTTCTAAATCTTCCTACAATTTTCTTTCATCTTCTTCTTCTTTTTCTTCTTCCTTTTCTTCTTCATCTTCTACTTCTTCATCTTCCTCTTCTTCTTCCTTTTCTTCTTCTTCTTCATCTTTTTCTTCTTTTTCTTCTTGTTCCCCTTCTTTTATATCTTCCTCTTTCTCTTCTTCTTCTTCTTCTTTATTCTTCTTACTGATATTCTTTTGCTCCATTTCTTCTTCTTCTTCTTCTTCTTCTTCTTCTTCTTCTTTTCTTCTTCTTCTTCTCCATGTTCTTCTTCTTCTTCGTCATCTTCTTCTTCTTCTCCTTCTTCTTCGTAATCCTTTATCCCTATTTCCCAAACCATACTCCTAAATCCCTCACTCCCTAACCCTTGCTCCTTTTCCTTCTTCTACTACTTCTTTTTTTATTTCTTCTTCTACTTCTTTTTCTTCTTCTTCCTCTTCCTTTTTTTTTTCTTCTTCATCTTTATCAACTTTTCTTCTTCTTCCTCTTCCTTTTTTTTTCTTCTTCATCTTTATCAACTTTTCTTCTTCTCTTCTTCTTGTTCTTCTTAATTTTCTTCTTCAACTTCCTTTGCTTCTTCTTCTTCTTATTTTTGTTCTTCATCCTCCTTTACTTCTTCTTCTTCATCATCATCTTCTTTTTCTTTAACTACTTCCCCTTCTTCTTCTTCTTCTTTCTCTTACTCTTCTTCCTTTCTTCTTCTTCTTCTTCTTCTTCTTCTACTACTACTTCTTCTTCTTCTTGTTCACTTCTTCTTCTTCCTTATTTTCTTATTTCTCTTATTCTTCCTCTCCTTCTTCATGCTCTTCTTCTTCTTATTTATTTTCTTACTTTTCTTCTTCTTTTTGTTCTTCTTCTTCTTCTTCTTCTTCTCCTTGTTTTTCTACTTTTTTTCATTTCCTTCATAATCCTTAATCCCTATTCCCTAATCCATGCTGCTTAAACCCTCCCTCCTTAATCTCTCATCTCTAAATATATATTACCCAATCAATCCTTAGTCCATAATCCTTAATCCCTAATATATCCTAAATCCATAATCTTTAATCATTAATCTCTAACCTCTAATCCCCAATGTCTCATTCCTTAACCCTAATTCTTAATTTTTAGTTCTTAATCCTTAATCCCAAATCCATATTACTTTTCCTTAATCTGTACTCTTTATTCCCTAATTGTTAATCCCTAAAGCCTAATACCTAGTTGCTAATACATGTTCTCTAATTCCTAATCCTTAATCCCTATTATCTAATCCCAAATCTCTAAACCCTAATCCCTAATTGCTATTCCACTTCTTCATCCTCTTCTTCTTTTTCTTCAACTTCTTCTTTCTCTTCTTCTTCTTCTTCTTCCTATTCATCTTGTTCTTTTTCCTTATTTTCTTCTTCTTCTTCTTCTTCTTCTTATTCTTCTTGCTCCACTTCTTCGTCCTCCTCTTCCTTTTCTTCTTCTTCTTATTGTTCTTCTTCCTCTTCTTTTTCTTCTTCATCTTCTTCCTTTTCTTCTTCTTCTTTTTCTTCTTCTTAATTTCCTTCTTCTTCTTCTTCTTGATTTTCTACTTCTTCTCCTTCTTGTCCTTCTCCTTTCTCCTCGTCATCATTTTCTTCTTCTTCCTTTTCTCCTTGTTTTCTTCTTGTTGTTCTTTTCCTCTTCTTCTCCTTTTTCTTCTTCTTCTTTCTCCATTCTTCTTTCTTCTTTCTACTTTCTTCTTTCTTCTTCCTTCTTCTTTTGACTTCATCTTGCCTCCTTCCTTCTTCCTTCCTCCTTTCTTCTTTCTTCTTTATTCTTCCTCTTCTTCTTCCTCTTCTTCTTCTTCTTTTTTCGTTCTTCCATTTTCTTTTTTCCTTCTTCTTCTTCCTTCTTCCTTCTTCCTTCTTCCTTCTTCCCTCTTGCTTCTTCTTTCTCCTTAATCCTTAATCCATAATCTCTAATCCATCCATATTCTCTAATCTCTAATCTCTAATTTTTAATCTCTAATCCTTTGTCTCTAATCGTTACACTTTAATCTCTAGTGCCTAATCCCAAATCAGTAATCTCTAATTTATAATCTGTAATCCTCAATCCTTAATCCATCCTTGCTCCATAATCCATAATCCTTAATCCCTAATCAATAATCTCTAATCTCTAATCCCTAATCCCTAATTCGTAGCCCCTAATTCTTATTCTTTAATCGCTAATCCCTATCTCCTAATCTATAATCCCTAATCTCTAATCCTAAATCTTAAATTTTTAATCCTCAATTCTTAATCCCTAATCCTTAATGTTTAATAACCTCTAATCCTTAAATTCTAATGTCTAATACCTAATCCTTAATCACTCTAATCTCTAATACCTAATCATTAATCCCTAAGATATAATCGATAAACCCTATTAATAATCCATAATTGCTAATCCCTAATCCTTAATCCTTCATCACTTATTCCTAATCTTTAATCTCTGATCCCTAATCCTAAATAGTAATGCTAATCCCCTAATCTCTATTATCTTATAGCTAATCTTTAATCTACAATCTTTTATCTTACATCCCTAATCTATAACCTATAATCCTTATTACCTAATCTTTATTCACTAATCCCTAATTCCTAACCCAAAATTCTTAATCTATAATTCCTAAGCATTAATCTCTTCATCTCTAATCCCTAATATCTATTACTTATTCCCTAATCCCCATTCCCTAATCCTTAATCCCTAAACCTTA
>JAIUJO010001429.1:27500-35000 GCA_023846275.1 Vanilla planifolia
TATGATTTTATTCTTCTTATTCTTCTTCTTTTACTTCTTATTACTCTCTCTTCTACTTGTTCTTCTTCTTCTTCTTCTTCTCATTCATTTTCTTCTTCTTGTTCTTCTTCTTCTCCTTCTTCTTCTTCCGCTTCTTCTTCTTTTTCTTCTTTTTCTTCTTCTTCTTTCTTTTTCTTATTCTTTTTCTTCTTCTTCTTCGTCTTGTCCTTCTCTTCTTCTTCTTCTTCTATTACTACTACAACTACTTCTTCTCCTTCTTCTTCGTCTTCATTACCCTTCTTCTTTTTCTTCTTCATCTCCTTCTTCTTCCTCTTCTACTTATTCTTCTTCTTCATCATCAATTTCTTCATCATCTTCTTCTTCTTCATCATCATAATAATCATCAACATCTTCTTCTACTTCTTCTCCTTCTTTTTCTTCTTCTTCTTCTCCAACTTGTCCTTGTTCATCTCGTCCTTCATATTCTTTTTCTTCCTATTTTTCTTTTTCGTCTCCTTTTTCTTCTTCTTCTCCTTCTTCTTGCTCTTCTCCTTCTTCTAATTCTACTTCTTCTTATTCATCTTCTTCTTCATCTTCTTCTCGATCTTCTTCATCTTCTTCCTATTCTTCTTCTTCTTCTTCTTCTTCTTCTTCTTCTTCTTCTTCTTCTTCTTTATCTTCGTGTTCTACTTCTTCTTCTTTTTCTTCATCTTCTTCTTCTTCTCTTCTTTTCCTTCTTCTTCTTCTTCATCTTCTTTGTCTTCTTCTTCTTCTTCTTCTTATTCTTCTTCTTCTTCTTCTTTTTCTTCATTTACTTCTTTTACTTCTTCTACTTCATCATCACTTTCTTCTTCTTTTTTCTTCTTCTTCTTCTTCTTCTTTTGCTCCTTATTCTTCTTCTTCTCCTACTTCTTCTTCTTCTTCTTCTTCTTCTTCTTCTCTTATTCTTCTTCTTCTTCTTTTTCTTCTTCTTCCTTTGCATCTTCAACAACATCATCTTCTTCTTCCTCATCATCTAAATTTCCTACTTCTTCTTCTTCTTTTTCTTCTTTACCTAATTCTTCTTCTTCTATTACTACTTCTTCTTCTTCTCCTTCTTGAATGTCTTCCTATTACTTTTCTTCTTCTTCTTCTTCTTTTTGCTTCTACTTCTTCTTCCTATTCTTCTGCTTCTTTCACTTCTTCTTCTTCTTCTTCTTCTTCTTCTCCTTTCTCTTTATTTTCTACTTTTTCTCTTTATTTTCTACTTTTTCTTCTTCTTCTACTAGTACTACAACTACTTCCTCCTCCTCTTCTTCATATTCTTCTTCTCCTTCATCTTTTTCTACTTCCTCTTCTTCTTCTTCTTGTCCTTCTTGTCCTTGTTCTTCTCATTCTTCATCTTCTTTTTCTTCTATTGTCTCTTTTTCTTCTCCTTCTTCTTCTCCTTCTTCTTATTCATGTCCTTCTTCTCCCATCTTCTTCTACTTCTTTTACTACATCTTCTCATTCATCATCTTCTTCATCTTCTTCTCCATCTTCAACTTCTTCTTTTTCTTCTTCTTCTTTTTCTTCTTCTTCTACTTCTTCTCCTTCTTCTTCTTATACTAATACTATAATTATAACTACTACTACTACTTTTTCTCCTTCATTTTCTTCTTCTTCTTCTTCTTCTTATTCTTATTCTTCTTCTTTCTGTTGATGTTCTTCTTCTTCTTTAGCCTCTTCTTCTTCTCTTCTTTTTCTTCTTCTTCTTCTTCTTCTTCTTCGTCTTGTTCTTCTTGTCCTTCTTTTTCTCGTACTTCTTCTTCTATTACTTATTTCTCTTATTCTTCTTCCTCTTCTTCTTTCCTTCCCCTTCCTCTTCTTCTTCCTCTTCTTATTCTTCTTTTTCTTCTTCTTCTTCTTCTTCTTCTTCATCTTAGTCTTTTCATTTTCTTCTTCTCCTTCTCCTTATTCTCCATTTCCTCCTCCTCCTTCTCCTTGCTATTCTTCTCCCTCATCTTCTTCTCCTTCTTTTTCTTCTTCCTCTGCAATTTCTTCTTCTCTTCCATCCTCTTCTTCATCTCCTTCTACTTCTTGTTCTTCTTGTTCTTATTCTTCTTCTTCTGCTACCACTACTATGACAACTACTTCTTCTTCTTCTTCTTCACCATCACCTTATTCCTCTTAATTTTTCTTCTACTTGTTCTTCTTCTTCTTCTTCTTCTCCTTCTTCTTCTTCCTCTTCTTCTTCTTTTTCTTCTTCTTCTTCTTCTCTTCTTCCTCTTATTTCTTCTTCTTCTTCTTGTTTCACTTCATCTTCTTCTTCCTCTTCTTTTACTTCTACCTCCTCCTCCTCTTCTTCTTCCTCATCTTCTACGTCATCTTCTTCCTATTCCTCTTCTTCTTCTTCTTCCTCTTCTTCTTTTTTATCTTCTTCTTCTACTTTTACTTCTTCTTTTTCTCCTTCTTCTTCTCCTTCTTCTTCATCATCTTCTTCTTCTTCTTCTTCTTCTGCTTCATCTTCTTCTTCTTTTCTTCTTCTTCTTGTTCTTCTTCTTCTTCGTCTTCTTTTTTCCTATTTTTCTTCTTCTTCTTCCTCTTTTACTTCTTCTTCCTCTTTTACTTCTTCTTCATCAATACTATCTTCTTGTTCTTTTTCTTATTCTTCTCCTACTTCTTCTTCCTCTTCTTCTTCTTCTTCTTCTTCTTCTTCTTCTCCGCCTTCTTCTTCTCTTGTTCTTCTTGTTCTTCTTTACTTCTTAACTATCATCATCATCTTCTTCTTCTTCTTCTTCATCATTATGTAAATTTTCTAGTTCTTCTTCATTTCTTCTTATTCTTCTACATCTTCAAGTTCTTGTGCTACTTTTTCTTCTTCCTCTTCCTCTTCTTCTTCTTCTTCTTCTTCTTCTTCTTCTTTTTCTTCTTCTTATTTTCTTCTTATTCTTATTCTTCTTCTTCATGTTCTTCTTCTTCCTCCTCTTCTTCTTCTTTTACTCCTTCATCTTCTTCTTCTTCTTCTTCTCTTTCCCTTTCATTTTCTTCTCTTTCTTCTTCTTCTTCTCCTCCTCTCCTTCTTCAAATTCTACTTCTTCATCTTTTTCTTCTTCTTCTTGCCCTTCTTCTTTGTCATTTTCTTCTTTATCTTCTTATTTTACTTCATCTTTTTCTTCTTCTTCATCTTCTTCTTTTGGATGTGCTTCTCCTTCTTCTTCATCATCATCTTCTTCTTCCTGTTCTTCTTCTTCTTCTTTAGCTTGCTCTTCTTCTTCTTCTTCCTCTTCTTCTTCTTCATCATCTTCATCTTCTTCTTCTCCTTCATCTTCTTCTTCTTCTCCTTCATCACCTTCTTCTTGATCATCATCTTCTTCTTTTTCTTCTTCTTCTTCTTCTTCTTATTATTAGTCTTCTTCTTCTTCTCCTTCTTCATCTAATTTTTCTTTTTTTTCTTCTTCTTCTAATTCTTCTTCTTCTTCTTGTTCTACTTCTACTTTTACTTCTTTTTATTCTTCTTTTTCTTCTCATCATCATCAACTTCTTCTTCTTCTTCCTCCACTCTTCTTCCACTTCTTCTTTTTCAACTTCTTCTTTGTTTACTTTTTTTTATTCTCCTTCTTCTTATTCTTCTTCACCTTCTTGTTTTTCACCTTCTTCTTCTTCTTCTTCTTCTTCTTCTGCTTCGTGTTCTTCTTCTTCTTGTTATTTTTCTTATTCTTCTTCTTTTACTCCTACTTCTTCTTCTTCTTCTTCTTATTCGTTTTCTTCTTCTTTTCTTCTTCTTCTTCTCCTTCTTCTTCTTCTCCTCCTTCTTTTTCTTCTTCTTCATCTTCTTGTTCTACTATTCTACCTCTTCTTCTTCTTCGTCTTCTTAATTTTCTTCTTTTTCTTCCTCTTCTGCTTATTATTCTTCTTCTTCTTTTTCTTCTTCTTCTTCTACTTTTCTTATGCTTTTTTTCATTTTCTTCTTCTCCATCTTCTCCTTCTCATTATTCTCCTTCTCCTCCTTGCCTTTTTCCTTCTTCATCTTCTTCACTTTCTTTTTCTTCTCCTGTTTATTATTCTTCTTCTTTTAATTCTTCCCCTAACTTTTTCTTCATCTTTTCCTACTTGCTTCTTTTCTTCTTCCTCCTCTTCTTCTTCTTATTCTTCTTCCTCTTCTTTTTCTTCTTCTTCCTCATTTTTTTGTTCTCTTTCTTTTTATTCTTCTTCTTCTTCTTCTTCTACGTATTCTTCCTTTTCTAATTCTTCATCTTCTACTTCTTCTTCGTCTTCTTCTTCTTCTTCTTCTTCTTCTTCTTGATCTTCTTCTTAATCTTCTTGTTTTACATTTTTTTTCTTCTTCTTTTTCTACTTCTTCTTTTTCTTCTTCTCCTTCTTGTTCTTCTTCTTCTTTTTCTTCTACTTCTTCATGCTCTTCTTCGCCTTCCTCTTCTTCTCCTTTAACTTTTTCTTCTTCTTCTTCTTCTTCTTCTTCTTCTACTACTACTACTACTTCTACTTTTCCTTCTTTTTATTTTTCTTTTTCTTCTCATCATGATCAACTTCTTCTTCTTCCTCCTCCACTACTTCTTCCACTTCTTCTTTTTCAACTTCTTCTTTCTCTACTTTTTTTTTATTCTCCTTCTTCTTCTTATTCTTCTTCACCTTCTCGTTTTTCACCTTCTTCTTCTTCTTCTTCTTCTTCGTGTTCTTCTTCTTCTTGTTATTATTCTTATTCTAATTCTTTTAATCCTACTTCTTCTTCTTCTTCTTCTTATTCGTCTTCTTCTTCTCTTCTTCTCCTTCTTCTCCTTCTTCTTATTCTTCTCCTTCTTCTTCTTTTTCTTCTTCTTAATCTTCTTCTTCTACTCTTCTACCTCTTCTTCTTCTTCTTCTTAATTTTCTTCTTTTTCTTCCTCTTCTACTTATTCTTCTTCTACTTTTCTTATGCTTTTCATTTTCTTCTTCTCCATCTTCTCCTTCTCATTATTCTCCTTCTCTTCCTTGCCCTACTCCTTCTTCATCTTCTTCAATTTCTTTTTCTTCTCCTTTTTATTCTTCTTCTTCTTTTAATTCTTCCCCTAACTTTTTCTTCATCTTTTCCTACTTGCTCCTTTTCTTCTTCTTCCTCTTCTTTTTCTTCTTCTTCCTCATACTTCTTTTTCTTCTTCTTCCTCATTTTTTTGTTCTCTTTCTTTTTGTTCTTGTTCTTCTTCTTCTTCTTCTACGTATTCTTCCTTTTCTAATTCTTCATCTACTACTTCTTCTTTGTCTTCTTCTTCTTCTTCTTCTTCTTGATCTTCTTCTTAATCTTCTTGTTTTACATTTTTTTCTTCTTCTTTTTCTACTTCATCTTTTTCTTCTTCTCCTTCTTGTTCTTCTTCTTTTTCTTCTACTTCTTCATCCACTTCTTTGTCTCCTTATTCTACTTTAACTTTTTCTTCTTCTTCTCCTTCTTCTCCTTCTTCTTCTTCACATTCTTCTTCATCTCTTACTTCTTTTTCTTCGTCTTCTTCTCCTTCTTCTTCTTCCCCTTCTTCTTCTTCTCCTTCTACTTCTTCCTCACTTCATCTTCTTCTTCTTCTTCTTCATCTTCTTCTACTTCTTCTTCATCGACTTCTTCTTCTTCTCCTTCTTCTTCTTCTTTTTCTTCTTCTTCTTCCTCTTCTTCTTCTTCTTCACTTTCCCTTCTCCTACTTCTTCTTCTTCTTCTTCTTCTTCCCCTTCCTCTTCTTCTTCTTACTCTTCTTCTTCATCATCTTCTTCTTCTTCTCTTCTTCTTCTTTTTCTTCTTCTTCTTCTCCTCCTTCCTTTTCTTCATCTAAATTATCTTCTTTCTTCTTCTTCTTCTTCTTCTTCCTCTACTTCTGCTTTTTTTCTTCCTCATCTTCTGCTAATTCTACTTTGTCATCATCTTCTTTCTCTTCTTCTTCTTTTTCTTCGAATTCTTCTAATTCTTCACCTTCTTCTTCACCTTCTTCTTCTTCTTCTTTTTCTTCTTCTTCTTCTTCTTCTTCTTCTTCCACTTCTTCTTCCTCATTTTTTCTTCATCTTCTACTTTTTCATCTTTTTCTTTTTATTCTCCTTCTTCTTCTTCTTCTTCTTCTTTTTCTTCTTCTTCACCTTTTTCTTCTTCACATTCTGCTTCTTGTTCTTCTTCTTCTTCTTCTTCTTCCAATTCTTATTCTACTTGTACTCTTTCTTCTTCTTCTTCTTTTAATTCTCCTTCTTCTTTTTCTTCTTCTTCTATACTTTCTTCTTCTTCACCTTCTTCCTTTTCTTCTTCTTTTTCTCCTACTTTTTCTTATACTTCAACTTTTTCTTCTTCTTCTCTTTCTTCTTCTTCACCTTCTTCTTCTTCTTCTTCACCATTATCTTCTTCTTGTTCTTGTTCTCTTCTTCTTCTTCTTCTCCTCCTCCTCTTCCTTTTACATCTCCTTCTTCTCCTACTTTTTCTCTTTCTTTTTCTCCTTCTTCCTCTCCCGCTTCTTCTTCTCCTTCTTCTTCTTCCTCTTCATCTTTCTCTCCTTATTGTTATTATTATTTTTGCTCTTCTTATTCTTTTTCTTCTTCTTCTTGATCTTTTTCTTGTTCTACTTCTTCTTCATCTAGTTCTTCTTTTTGTTACCTTCTCTACTTCTTCTTCTTCTTCTTCTTTTCTGCTTACTTCTTCTCCATGTTCTTCTTCTTCTTGTACATCTTGTTCTTCCTCCTCTTCTTCATCTTCTTCTATTTCTTCTTCTTCTTTTTCTTCTTCCTCTTCTTTATCATCTCACTTCTTCTTTTTCTTCTTCTTCTTCATCTTCATCTTGCTCTTATTCTTATTCTTTTTCCTCTACTACTACTACTTCTTCTTCTTCTTCCTCTTCTTTTCCTTTTTTCTTATTCTTCTACTTCTTCTATTTCTTCTTCTTCTTCTTCTTCTTCTCCTTGTCCATCTTCATCTCTTTCTTCTTCTTCTCCTTCTTCCTCTTCTCTAACTTCTTCACCTTCTTCTTATTCTCCTTCTTCTTTTACTTCTTCTACTTCTTCTGCTTCTTCTTCTTCATCTTCTTCTATCTCTTCTCCTTCTTCTTCTTCTTCTTCTTCTTCTTCTCATTCTCCTTCTTCTCCATCTCTTACTTCTACTTCTTCTTCTACCTCTTCTTCTCCTAAATCTTCTTCTTCCTCTTCAACTTCTTCGTCTTCTTCTCTTTTTCTTCTAATTATTTGCCATAAGTTTTTTCATCTTTTCCTAATTGTTCCTTTTCTTCTACTTCTTCTTCCTCTTACTTCTTTTTCCTCTTCTTCCTCTTTTTTTGTTCTCTTTCTTTTTCTTCTTCTTCTTCTTCTTCTTCTTCTATGACTTCTTCCTCTTCTTTTTCATCTTCTACTCCATCTTCTTCTTCTTCTTCTACATTTTCTTCTTAATCTTCTTATTTTACTTTTCTTCTTCTTCTTCTTCTTCTTTTTCTTCTTCTCCTTCTCGTTCTGATTCTTCTTTTTCTTCTACTTCATCCTCTTCTTCCCCTTCTTCTTCTTCTTCACCTTTATCCTCTTCTTCTTCTTCTTCATATTCTTGTTCATCTCCTACTTCTT
>JAIUJO010001429.1:37500-45000 GCA_023846275.1 Vanilla planifolia
CTTCACCTTCTTCTTCTTCACCTTTTTTTTCTTCTTCTTCTACTTCTTCATCTTCTTCTTCTTCTCCTTCTTCTTCCTCATCATCATCTTCTTCTTCTTCTACTTCTTCTTCTTCACCTTCTTCTTCTTCTTCTTCATCTTCTTCTTCTTCTTCTTCTTCCTCTTCTTCTTCTTACTTTTTTTTCTTACTCTTCTTCATCTTCTTATTCCTCCTCTTGCTTTGTCTTCTTCTTCATTTTCACCTTCTTCTTCCTGCTCTTCTTCTTCATCATCTTTTTCTTCTTCTTCCTTTTCTTCTTTGTTTTCTTCCTCTTGCTTCTCCTTATTCTTATTCTTATTCTTATTCTTCTTCCTATTATTGTTATTATTATTATTATTATTATTATTATTATTATTATTCCTCTTTTCTTTCTGCTACTTCTTCTTCTTCTACATCTTCTGTTTCTTCTTCTGCTTCTACTTCTTCTTCTTTCCCTTCTTTTTCTCTTTCTTCTCCTTTTTCTACCTCTCCCTCGTCTGCTTCACCTTATTATACTTCTTCTTCTTCTTCTTCTTTTACTTCAGTTACTTCTTCTTCTTCTATTTCTTCTTCTTCTTCTACTACTTTTTCTCCTTCTACTTCTTTTTCTTCTGCTTCTTCTTCCCCTTTTTTTTCTTCTTCTTCTTCTCCTTCTCCTTTTTCTTCTTCTTCTTCTTCTTAAGCATCCTTCTCTTCTTCTGCTTTTTCTTCAACTTCTTTTTCTTCGTCTTCTTCACATTCTTCTTCACCTTCTTCATCCTTTTCTTCTTCTTCTTCTTCTTCTTCTACTTCCTCCTCCTCCTCTTCTTCCTCTTCTTCTTCTTCCACTTCTTCTTCCTCTTCTTGTTCTTCTTCTTGTTCTTCTACTACTACTACTACTACTTGTTCTTCTCCTTCTTCTTCTCCTTCTTCTTCCTCGTCCTCTTCTTCTTCTTCTTCTTCTTACTTTTTCTTCTTCTTCTTCTTCTTCTTCTTCTTCTTCCTCCTCCTCCTCCTCCTCCTTTTCCTCTTACTTCTTCTTCTTCTTCTTCGTGCTTCTCTTGTTCATCTTCTTCTCCTTCTTCTTCTTCTTACTTTTTTTTCTTCTTTTTCTAGTTCTTCTTCTTCCTCCACTTTCTCTTACTTATCCTTCTTCTTTTTCTTCTTCTTCTTTCTCTTACTTGTTTTTCTTCTTCTTCTCATTATTATTATTATTATAATTATTAATATTGTTAATTTTATTCTTCTTCTGCTTCTTCTTCTACTACTACTACTACTTCTTCTTCTACTACTACTACTTCTTGTTCTTCGTCTGCTTCTTCTTCTTCTTTTTCTTCCTCTTCTCCTTCTTTTTCTTCTTTTTCTTGTTCTTCCTCCTCTTTACTTTCTTCTCCTTCTTATTCTTCTTCTTCTACTACTACTACTACTTATTCTTCTTCTTCTTCTTCTTCTTTTTCTTCTCCTACTTCTTCTCCTTCCTCTTTTTCTCCCACTTCTCCTTCTCCTTCTTGTTCTTCTTCTTCTACTTCTCCATCATCATCTTCTTCTTCTCCTGTTACACTTTTTTGGTTGATAAGTCAAGCATAATTATTTATATCTTATATGGACTTGTTGAAATTGATAATATTTAGTTAAGTCAATCCATGAACTTTAAATGTGCAAAATAGTGGTCTTCAAGGCTCTGGGAGTAACTGCAAGCTTCAAGAAAATCAAAGACATGCACTAAAACTTTTATACTAGAATTTCTTTTTTTTTTCTTGAATTTGATATGTCTAAATTTTGAGATATTGTTGCTTACTAGTAGTATTAATATTTGAAAATATTATACGTCTAATAATATTTGAATTTTAATTTTTGTGCCAAGCATTATTTATGAAAAGTATAGACATTGATATTTTATTTTTTAAAATTATTTAAAAATTATTTATCAAGAATTTCTTTTCATAGTCACTTAGGCCACTTATAACAAAGGCACGATCCTATGACTTAGGTTAATCAAGGTAAAATCATGCAAGTAAATAGTAGAACGACAAGCAAGAGAATCGAACCTGAGTAGATCTGCATAAAGATGCATAACAATTGCGTTAAACGTTTTAATTCAAATAAATTGTAAACTCATTTTACTAATACATGCAGGATGTACGTGTGATCCAATGGCCCAGATCAAGGACTCCTAGATCCAACAGTTAGGATTGATCTCGAATGATAAAATCAGGACTTAATCAGAAACGTCCATTTCAGGATCCAAATCGAATGGTGACAGCTATGTGTCTGTTACCCCGCTTGTGGGTTTTCTTTAAGCACAAACAACTTCATCTTCTTATTCTTCCTCTCCTCTCTTTTTCTTCTTCTACTTCTTCTCCTTTTTGTTCTACTTCTACCTCTTCATCTTTTTCTTTTTCTTCTTCTTCTCTCTCTTCTTTTTCTTCCTCCTCTTCTCCATCTTCTTTTTCTCCTTCTTCTTCTATATCTTCTTCTTCTTCTTCTTCTTATTCTTCATCTTCTTCTTCTTCTTCTTCTCCTCATTCTTCTTCTTCTTCTTCCTCCTCCTCCTTTTCTTATTCTTCTTCCTTTTCTTCTTCTTCTTCTACTTCTTCACCTTCTTCTTCTTCACCTAATTTTTCCTATTCTTTTTCTTCTTCTTCTTCTTCTATTTCTTCTTCTTCGTCTTCTTCTTCTCCTTCTTCTTCTCTTCCTCTTGTTCTACTTCTCCTTCTTCTTCTCCTTCTTCATCATCTTCTTCTTTTTCTTCTTCTTCTTCATCATCTCTTTCTTCTTCCTCCTCCTCATCTCAATCTTCTTCCTTTATTTCTTCTTCCTTATCTTCTTCTTCTTCTTCTCGTCCACCTTTTTCTTCTTCTTCATCTTCTTCTTCTCCATCCTCTTCGCCTACTTCTATTTCACCTTCGTCTTCTTCTTCTTCTTATTCTTATTCTTCTTATTATTATTATTCTTATTATTCTTCAAATTCTTCTTCTTCTTCTTCTTCTTCTCCTCCGCCTCCACCTCCTTTTTTCGTCCTTCTTCATGTTTCTTTTCATCTTCTTATTATTCTTGTTCTTCTTCTTTTACTTTTTCCCCTTCTTCAACTCTTACTTTTTCTTCTTCTTCTTTGTCTTATTCTTGTTCTTCTTGTTCTTCTTGTTCTTCTTCTTCTTCTTCTTCCTCTTACTTCTTCTTCTTCTACTTCTTCCTCCTCCTCTTCTTCTTCTTTTTCTTCTTCCTCCTCTTTTTTCTTCTTTTGTTGCATCTTCTTCTTCTTTTTCTTCTTCTTCTTCTACTACTTCTTCTTCTTTTTCATCTTCTTCTTCTTCCTCTTACTTCTTTCTCTTTATTCTTCCTCTTCTTCATATTCTTCTCTCTCTTCTTCTTACTTTTCTTTTTCTTCTTCCTCTTTTTCTTTTTCTCCTATTTCTACTTCTAGTTCTTCTACTTCTTCTTCCTTCTTTTCTTATTCATGTTATACTTCTTCTTTGTTTTCTTCTTCTTCATCTTCTTTTTTATCTTCTTCTTTTACATCTTCCTCTTCATCTTCTTCTTCTTCTTCTCCATTTACTTCTTCCTCTTCTTGTTCTACTTCTCCTTCTTCTTCTTCTTCCTCTTCTTCTTCTTCTTCTTCTTCTTCTTTTTCATCTTCCCCTCCTCCACCTCTTCGTCCTCCTCCTTCTTCTTCATGTTCTTCTCTTTCTTCTTCTTCTCCTTCTTTTTCCCCCTCTTCTTTTTGTCCTTCTTTTTCTTCCTCTCTCTCTTCTTCTTCTTCATCTTCCTATTCTTTTTCTACTTCCTCCTCTTCTTCTTCTTTCCCTTACTTTTTGTTCTTCTTCTTTTTCTTCTTTTTCTTCTTTTTTTTCATCTTCTTCTTCCTCTTACTACTTCTTCTTCTTCTTCTTCACCTTCTTCTTCTTCTCCTTCTTTTTCTTCTTCTTCTTCTTCTTCTTCATCTTCTTCATCTTTTTCTTCGTCCTCTTCTTCTTCCTCCTCTAATTCTTCTTCTTCTTCTTCTTCTTCTTCTTCTTCCTTTTCTTCTTCTTTTTCATCTACTACTACTACTTTTACTTCTTCTTCTTCTTCTACATCTTCATCATCGTCATCATCATCTTCTTCTACTTCTTCTTCCTCTTTTTTTATATTCTTCTTATTCTTCTACTTCTTCTTTTTCTTCTTCTTCTTCTTTCTCTTCTTCTTCTTCTTCTTCCTTTTTTTCTTCTTCTTTTTCTTCTTCTTCTCCTTCTCATTCTTCTTCCTCTTACTTCTTCTTCTTCTTCTTCTTCTTCTTCTTCCTCTTCCTCTTCTTCTTCTTCTTCTTCTTCCTCTTCCTTTTTCTTCCTTTGTCTCATCTTCTTCTTCTTTTTCTTCCTCTTCTTCTACTTCTTCTTCTTCTTCTTCTTCCTCTTACTTCTTCTTCTTTGTTCTTCCTCTTCTTCTTCTTCATCTTCTTATCTCCCTTCTTCTTCCTTTTCTTTTTCTTTTTTTCTTATTTCCACTTCTTCTTCTACTTCTTCTTCCTCTTTTTCTTCTTCATCTTCTACTTTTTCTTTGTTTTCTTCTTCTTGTTGTTTTTCTTCTTCATCTCCTTTTTTATCTTCTTCTTTTACATCTTCTTTTTCATCTTCTTCTTCTTCTTCTTCTTATTCTTCTTCATCATCATTTTCTTCTTTCTCATTTTTTTCTTCTTCTTCTTTTACTTCTTCTTCTTCTTCTTCATTTATTTCTTCTTCTTCTTTTTGTTCATCTTCTTCTTCTTCATCTTATTCTTCTTCTTCTTCTTCTTCTTCTCCTTCTTCTTTTTCTCCTACTTCTTCTTCTTCTTCTTCTTCTTCTTCTTCTTCTCTTCTGCTTCTTCTCTTCTTTTTCGGCTTCTTCTTCTTCTTGTTCTTGTTCTTCTACTTCTTCTTCTCTTTCTTCACCTTCCCCTGCATCCACTTCTTTAGTTTCTTCTCCTTATTTTTCTTCTTCTTCTTCTTCGGCTTCTTCAACTTCTCTTTCTTCTTCTTCTTCTTCCACTTCTTCTACTACTTCTCTTCCTTCTTCTTCTGTTGCTTTTTCTTCTCCTACTTCTTATTATTCTTCTTCTTCATCTATTTCTTCTCCTTCTTCTTCTTCATCTTCTTCTCATTTTTCTTCTCCTTCTTCTTCTTCTTCTTCTTCTTTCCCTCTACTTCTTCTTCTTCTATTTGCTCTTTTCTTTCTCGACTTCTCCATCTACTTCTAGTTCTTATTCTTCCATTTCTTCTTCTTCTTCCTGCTCTTACTTCTAGTTCCTCTTCTTCTTCTTCTTCTTTCGCATCTTCTTCTTCTCCTCCTTCTTCTCCCTCTTAATCTCTTTCTTCTTTTCTCCTTCTTCTCCTTCTTCTTCTCTTTCTTCATTTCTCCTTCTTCTTGTTCCCCTTCTTCTTCTTCATCACCATCTTATTCTTGTACTTCTTCTTATTCTTGTTCTTCTAATTCTTCTTATTCTTCTTCTTCATCTTGTTCTTCTTCTTCTTCTCCTTCTACTTCCTCTTCTTCTTCCTTCTTATTCTTCTTCTTATTCTTCTTCTTTTTCTTCTTCTTCTTCTTCTTCCTCTTCACCTTCATCTTCTTCTCCAACTTTTCTTCTTCTTCTTTTTCTACTTCTTCTTCTTCTTCTTTTTCTTCTTTTGCTTCTTCTTCTTCTTCTTCTTCTTCTTCTTCATCACATCATCGTCATCATCATCATCTTCTTGTTCTTCTTCATCTTCTTTTTCTCCTCCTTCCTCTACATCTTCATCATCATCTTCTTCTTCTTCTTCTTCTCCTACTCTTTCTTCTTCTTCTTCTTCCTCTTCTCTTCTTCTTCTTCTTCTTCTTCTCTTCCCCTCCATATCCTCCTCTTTGTCCTCCTCCTTCTTCTTCTTCTTCTTTTTCACGTCTTCTTCTTCTTCTTCTTCTCATTCTTCTTCTTCTTCATCTTCCTATTCTTCTTCTTCTTCTTCTTCTTGCTTCTTCTTTTAGTTCTTCTTCTTCTTCTTCTTCACCTTCTTCTTCTCCTCCTACTTTTTCTTCTTCTTATCCTTCTTCTTCTTCTTCTTCATCCTCTACTTCTTCCTCCAATAATTGTTCTTCTTCTGCTTCTTCTTCTTCTTCTTCCTCCTCCTCTTCTTCTTCTTCTACTACTGCTACTTTTACTTCTTCTTCTTCTTCTACTTCTTCTTCTTCTTCTTCTACTTCTTCATCATCATCATCATCTCCTTCTTCTTCTTCTTCTTCTTTATCTTCTTCTTTTTCTGCTACTTCTTCTTTTTCTTCTTCTTCTTCTTATGTATCTTCCTCTTCTTCTCCTTCATCTTCTTTCTTCTTCTTCTCCTTCTCTTTCTATTTCTTCTTGTTCTTCTTCTTCTTCTCCTCTTTCTTTTTCTTCTCCTTCTGATCCTCCTTCTTCTCCATCTTCTTTTTCTGCTTCTTTTACTTCTCCTTCCTCTTCTTCTCCTTCTTCCTCTTCATCATCTTCTTCTAATTATTCTAATTCTTGTTCTTCTTATTCTTCTTCTTTTTCTATGTCTTCTTCTTCTTCTTCTTCTTACTTTTTTGTCTGCATCTTCTTCTTCTTCTTTTTCTTCTTACATCTTCTTCTTCTTTATCTTCTTCTTCTCCTTCTACTTCTTTTCCTATCCTATCCTTCCTCTTCTTCTTCCTCTTACTTCTACATTTTCTTCTCTTAATACCACAACTTCTAATTCTTCTTCTTCTTTTCTTCTTCTTCTTCTTCTTCTTCATGTTCTTCTTCTTTTTCATCTTCTGTTTCTTTTTCTTCTTCTTCTTCTTCTCTTTCTTATCCTTCTCCATCTTCCTCTTCTTAGACTTCTTCTCCTTATTATTCTCCTACTTCTTCTGCTTCTTCTATTTCTTCTTTTTCTTCTTCTTCTTCTACCGCTTCACCTTCTTCTCTTCTTCTTCTTCTTCTTCTCCATCCCCATCTTCTCCATCTCCTTCTTCTACTTTTTCATCTTCTTCTTCTTCTTCTACTTCTTATTCAATTTCTTCTTTTACTTCTTTTTCTTCCTCTTCTACAATTTCATCCTCTCTTTTGATTTTCATCCCTTTTGTTCATCATCATCACCATCTTCTTCGACTTCGTCTGCTTCTTCTTCTTTTACTTCTTCTTCTTCTTCTTCTTGTTCCTCTTCTTCTTCTTCTTCTTCTTCTTCTTCACTTCTTCATCTTCTTCTTATTCTTCTTCTTATTTTTATTATTCTTCAATTTCTTCTTTTTGCTCTTCTTCCACTTTTTCTTCTCCTACTTCTTCTTCTTCTTCCTCCCCTTCCTCCTCTTCTCCTTCTTCCTCTTCCTCTTCTTCTTCTTCACCACCTTTCTCATCTCCTACTTTTTCTTCTTCTTCTTCTTTTTCTTCTTCTTCTAGTTTACTTCTTCTTCCACTTCTTCTTCTCCTTCTTCTTTTCTTCTTCTTCTTCTTCTTCATTAGCATCTTCTATATCTTCTTCATCATCTTCTTCTTCGTCTAATTTTTTTTTGCTTTCTCTTCT
>JAIUJO010001429.1:50000-60765 GCA_023846275.1 Vanilla planifolia
CTTCTTCTTCTTCTTCTTCTACATCTTCTTTTTCTTCTTCCTCTTCATTTTCTTCTTCTTCTTCACCTATTCATCTTCATCTTCTTCTCCTTCTTCTTCTTCTTCTTCTTCTTATCTATCGTCTTCTTCCTTTTCTTCTTCCTATTTCTCTTAGTGCTCTTCTACCTCCTTATCCTCTTCCTCTTCCTCTTCTTCATCTTCTCCCTTTTCCTCTTCTTCTTCTTCTTCTTCTTCTTATTCTTCTTCTTCTTCTTCTTCTTCTGCTTCTTCTTTTTCTTCTTCTTCATCTTCTTCCTTCTTCCTTTTCCTTCTCCTTCCTTCTTCCTTCTTCCATCCTCTCAATGACTTCTTTTTTCTTTCCTTACTCATCTGCTTTCCTTTGGTTCTTCTTCTTCCTCTTCTTCTTCTTCTTCTTCTTCTTTCTCTTTTTCGACATCTTCTTCTTGCTCTTCTTCTTCCTCCTTTTCTTCTTCTTCTTTTTCTACTTCTTGTTCTTCTTCATCATCATCTTTTCCTTCTCTTATTTTTTTTCTTCTTTTTTTCTTCTTTTTGTTCTTCCGCTTCTTCTTCTTCTTTTTCTTCTTCTCTTCTTCCCCTACCTATTCTTCTTCTACTTCTTCTTCTTCTTCCTCTTCCTTTTTTTTTTCTTCTTCTTCTCATCTTCATGTTCTTCATTTTCTTACTCTTCTTCTACTTGTATTTCTTCTTCTTCCTTTTCTTGTACTTCTTCTTCTACATCATGTTCTTCTTCCACCTCTATTTCTTCTTCTTCTACTACTACATATTTTTCGTATTCTCCTTTTTCTTCTTCTTCTTCTTCTTCCACTTCTTCTTCTTCTTCTTCTTCTTCTTCTTCTTCTTCTTCTTCTTCTTTTCTTCTACTTCCTCTTCATCGTCAACTCTTCATCTTCGTCTTCTTCTTCTTCCACTCATCTTCTACTTCATCTTCTTCTTCTTCGTCCTCTTCTTGTTCTTCGTGTTCTTCTTCTGTTTCTTCTTCGCCTTTGTTTTCTTCTTCTTCTTCGACTTATTCTTCTTTGACTTCTTATTTCTATTGTCTTCTTCTTCTTCTTCTTCTTCTTCTTCCTCGTCTTCTTTTTCCACTTCTTCTTGTTCTTTCTCTTTTCCTTTTTCTACTACGTTGTCCTCTTTTTGTTCTTCTTCCTATTCTTTCTCATCTTCCTCCTCTTCTTCTTCTTCTTCTTCTTCTTCCTCCTCCTCCTCCTCCACTTCCTCTACTTCTTGTTCTTCTTCTTCTTCTTCTTCCTCTTCTTCTACTTCTTCTACTTCTTCTTTTTTGTCTTCTTCTTCTTCCTCTCTTCTTCTTCATCTTCTTCCTCTACTTCTTCTTCTTCCTCTTCTTCTTCTTCTTTGTCTTCTATTTCCTCTCCTTCCTAGTCTTCTTCTTCTTATTTGTCTTCTTCTAGCTCCTCTTCTCTTTTTCTTCTTGTTCTTTCATGTCTTCTTCTTCATAATCTTCATCAACTTCTTATTCCTCTCCTACTTCTTGTTCTTCTTTTTCTTTCTTCTTCTTCTTCTTCTTCTTCTTCTTCCTCTTCTTTCTCATCTTCTTCTTCTTTTTGTTCTTCTTCCTGATCTTCTTCTTCTTCTTGTTCTTCCCTTTCTCCTTCTTCTTCCCCATCCTCTTCGTCTTCTTCTACCTCTTCCTCTTTCTCTTCCTCTTCCTTTTCCTCTTCCTCTTTTTCTTCTTCTTTTTCTTCTTCTTCTTCCTTCTTCTATCTTTCATCTTCCTTATTCCTTCTTCTTTCTTGTGTCTTCCTTCTTCCTTATTCTTTTTCCATCTTCTGTCTTCGTTCTCTTTCTTCCTTCTCCCATCTGCTTTCTTCCTTCTCCTTTCTTCTTTCATCTTTCTTGTTTCTTCTTCTTTCTACTTTTCTCTTCTTTCTCTTCTTCTTCCTCATCTTCCACTACTTCATTTTCTTCCTCTTCAACTTTCTTATCATCTTCTTCTTCTTCTTCTTCTTCTTCTTCTTCTTCTTCTTTTTTCTCTTCTTCTTATTATTATTGTTACGATGGTTATAAAATTATTCTACTTCTTCTTCTTCTTCACTTTCTTCTTTTTTCTCTTCCTCTTCTTCTTTTTTTCTTCTTCTTTATCATCTTCTTCTTCTTCTTCGTGTTCTTGTTCCTCTTCTTCTTCTACTTTATTTTTCTTCTTTTTCTTTTTCTTCTTCTTCTTCTTCTTCTCACCCTTGTTCTTATTATTCTTCCTCTTCTATTTCTTTTTTCTTCTGTTTTCTCTTCTTCTCTTCCTTCTTCTCCTTCTTTTATTTCTTCTTCTTCTACTTCTTCTCCTCCTCCTTCTTTCTCTTATTCTTCTTCTTCTCCTTCTTTTTCTTCTTCTTCTTCTTCTTCTCTTCTTCTTTTTCGTCTTCTTCTTCTTCATCTTGTTCATTTTCTTCTTCTTCTTCTTCCTCTTCATCGTCCCTTTCCTCTTCCTCTTCTTCTTCTTCTTCTACTACTACTACTACTTTGCCTTCTTTTTCTTCTTCTTCTTACTCACATCCTTCTTCTTCTTTCTCCTCAGTCCTCAATCCCTAATTCCTAATTCCTAATCTTTAATACCTAATTCCTAATCTCTAATCCATATTTCTTGATCCATAATCCCTAATCTCTAATCTTTGTCTTTAATTCCTAATCCTAAATCTCTAATCTCTAATCCGTAATTCATGATCTCAAAACCTTAATCCTCAATCCCTCATTCATAATACTTAATCGTTAATCCCTTATTTTCATTCTCTAATCTTGAATCCCTAATCTAATCCATAATACCTAATTCCTATTCTATTTTTCTAAAGCCAAATTATCTAATCTGTAGTCCCTAAACCCTAACCTAATTCTTAATTTTTTTTTCTAAATCCCTAAAACCTAATTCCTAATCCTTAATCCCTAATCTATAAATCAAAATCCTTCCATTCTTAATGCCTAATACCCAATCCCTAATTTCTCATCTTTTAGTAGTCGTCTACTACTCTATAATCTATCTTCTTCTTCTTCTTCTCCTGCTCCTTAGAGCAGATAGCAACAACCATTTCAGCGGACATGCTTCCGATGGTGGTTTCATTAGTCGAAATTTTTTGATAATAATAGGCTCTTTCGCCATTCAAGAATTCTTGTTTAGGCAGTTCATATCATCCACACATAGTGATCCAAGATTTCAATTCTTCCATGTTTCAGCAGTAGCATATTGTTCCATGGTGCTAAGGCCAAAAAGATGAAAGAAACAAGTGTTTCCACGACTCTACCATCGGCCAATTCTATTCCACTGAATCCCCTTTCTTCTTCTTTTCCTTCTTTCTTGTCCTCTTCTTGTTCTTCATCATATTCATTGTCATCTTCCTCTTCTTTTCATGCTTCTTTTTCTTGTTGTTCTTCTTCTTCTTCCTTCTCCTCCTCTTCTTCCTCTTCTTCTTTTGCTTCTTCTTTTTTTTCTTCTTCTACCTCTTCTTCTTCTTGTTCTTCTTCTTTTTCCTTATCTCCTTCTTCTAGTTCTTCTCTTTCTTCTTCTTCTTCTTCTTCTACTACTACTACTTCTTTTACTTCTTCTTCAACTTCTTGTTCTTCTTCTTCTTCATCTTCTCCTTCTCCTCCTCCTTCTTCATCATCATAATCTTCTTCTTCTTCTTCTCCATCCTCTTACTCTTCTTCTTATTTTTTTCTTCTTCTACTTCTTCTTCTTCTACCTCTTCTTCTTCTTGTTCTTCTTCTTTTTCCTCATCTTCTTCTTCCTTTTCTTCTCTTTCTTCTTCTTCTTCTTCTACTTCCACTTCTTCTTCATCTTCATCTTCTTCTTCTTCTTCTTCTGCTTCTTCACCTTCTCCTTCTCCTTCTTCTTCTTCTTCTTCTTCTTTCTTCTTTCTTCTTTCTTCTTTTTTGCTTTCTTCTTTCTTATATCTTCTTCCTTCTTTCTTCTTCCTTCTTCTATCTTTCTTCTTTCTTTAGTATTCTTCCTTCTTGCTTCTCACTTCTTTCTTCTTCCTTCTTCCTTCTTTCTTTCTTTTTTCCTTTTTTTTTCTTTTTTCATCTTTCTTCTTTCTTCTTTCTTCTTTATTCTTCTTTCTTCTACTTTCTACCGTCTTCCTTCTTCCTTCTCATTTCTTTCTTCTTCTTCCTTTCTTTTTCTTCTTCTTTCATCATCATCTTCTTCTTTTTCTTCTTCTTCTTCTTGTTCTTCTTAATCTTCTTCTTCTTATATTTCTTCTTCTTTATCCCAAAACCATAATCCCTAATCTTGCACTCCTTCATCCGTAATCCATAATCTGTAATCCCTAATCCCTCTCTCTCTAATCTCTAATCAATAATCAATAATCACTAATCCCCAATGTCAAATCCTTAATCACGAATGACTATTCCTTAATATTTAATCTTTAAACCATCCATAATCCTTAATAACTAATCCCTTATCCTTAAACCCTAATTCCAAATCTTTAATCCCTAATGTCTAATCTTTAATGCCTAATCTTTCATATATCATCTATAATCTCCAATTCCTAATCCTTAATCTCTTATCCTTGTTCTAAATTCTTAATCCTAAATCTCTAATCTTTAAATCCTAATTCATAAACCCTAAACAACAATCTTTGAACCCTAATACCTAATCCTTAATCCCTAATATGTAATCCTTAATCCATTAATCAATAACTCCTAATATGTAATCCAAAATCTAATCTAGAATCTCTAATTCTTAATCCCAATTCCTAATTCCTAATCCCTAAACCCTAACCCTAATCACTAATCCATAATCCCTAATTCTTAATTCTTAATCTTAAATCATTATTCCCTAAACCCTAATCTCTAATCCTTATTCCCTAATCCATAATCTTGAATCCCTCCCTCCCTAACACATAATCCAAAAACCTTAATACCTAATTCTTAATCCCTAAGTTATCACACACTAGTCCATAATCTAACTTCTTCTTCTTCTTCTTCCTCTTCTTCTTTCACTTCTTTTTCTTTCTATTCTTCTTCTTCTTCTTCTTCTTTTGCCTTGGCTTCTTCTTGTTCTTCCTCATATTCTTCTTCATCTTTCTCTTTCTTTTCTTCTTCTTCTTCTTCCTCCTATTTCTTTTATTCTTTTACTTCTTCTTCTTCCTCTTCCTCTCCATGCTCTTCCACTTCTTCATCCCCTTCTTCCTCTTCTTCATCTTCTAATTCTTGCTCTTCTTCCTCTTATCCTTCTTCTTTGTCTTCTTCGTCTCCTTCTTCTTCTTCTTCTTTTTCCTATTCATCTTCTTCTTCACCTTCTTCTTTTTCTTTTTCTCTTTCATCTTCTGCTTCTTCTCCTTCTTCCTCTTCTTCTTTTCCCCATCTTCTTCTTTCACTTCTTCTCCTTCTTCTTCTTCTTCTTCTTCTACTTCTTCTTCCTCTTCTTCTTCTTCTTCTCTTCTTCTTCTTCTTCTTCTTCTTATTCTTCATCTTCATCTTCTTCTTCTTCTTCTTCTTCCATTTTCTTATTCGTCCTCTTCTTCTTCTTCCCATCCTTTTTCTTGTTCTTTTTCCTCTTTTCCTTCTTTATCCTCCTTTCTTTCTTCTTTTCTTACTTCTCATTTTTCTTCCTCCTCCTCTAGTACCTTATTTTGCTATTCTTCTTCTTCCTCCTCTTCTTGTTATTCTTTCTTTTCTTCCTTGTCTTCCTCTCCTTCTTCTTCTTCTTCTTCCTCTTCAATTTTTTCTTCCTCATGTTTCTCTTCCTCTTCTTATTCTTCTTCTTCCTCTCCTCATTCTTCTTGTTCTCATTCTTCCTTTTCATCTTTTTCTTCGACTTCTTCTTTTCTTTGTCTTCTTCTTCTTCTTCTTCTTCTACCTCTCCTTATTCTTCTTATTATTCTTCTTCTCTACTTCATCTTCTACTTCTTGTTCTACTCCTTCCTCTAGTTCTTGTTCGTCTCTTTTTTTCTTTTCTTCTTCTTCTTCTCCCTCTCCTTTTCCTTCTTCTATTCCCTATCCTTCTTTTTCTCTTCTTCCTCCTTTCCTTTCCCCTTCTTCTCCTTCTTCCACTTTTTCTTCTACTTCTTTCTTCTCCCTTCTTTCTTCTTTTTCTTTCTTCTTTCTTATTTCTTCTTCCTTCTTCCATATTCCTTCATCCATCTTCCTTCTTCCTTCTTCAGTCTTGCTTCTTCCATCTTCCTTCTTGCTTCTTGCTTCTTCCTTCTTCCTTCTTCCATCTTCTTTCTTCTTCATTTCTCTTTATTCTTCTTTCTTCTTTCTTTTTTCTTCTTTCTTCTTTCTTCTTTCTTCTTAATCTTTCTTCTTATTCCTTCTAATTTCCTCTTTCTTTCCTTTTCCGTCTTCTTCTATCTTCATTGTCTTCTCCTTCTACTACACTTCTTCGTCTTCTTCTCTTCTACTTCTTCATCTTCTATTTGTTCTTCTTTGTTGTCTACTTCTACATCATCTTTTTTCTACTTCTTCGACTTCTTCTTCCTTTTCTTCTTCTTCAATTTCCTCTTCTTCACCTTCTTCTTCTTCATCTTCTTCTTCATCTTTTTCTTCTTCTTCTTCTTCTTCTTATTCTCTTTCTCTTCTTTTTCTTCTTCTTCTTCTTCTTCTTCTTCTTCTTCTACATCTTTTTCTTCTTCCTCTTCATTTTCTTCTTCCTCTTCATTTCTTCTTCTTCTTCACCTTATTCATCTTCATCTTCTTCTTCTTCTTATTTATCGTCTTCTTTCCTTCCTTCTTCTTCCTATTTCTCTTAGTGCTCTTCTACCTCTTTCACGTCGTCTTTCTCTTCCTCTTCTTCGTCTTCTTCCACTTCTTTTTCTTCTTCTTCTTCTTCTGCTTCTTCTTTATCTTCTTCATATTCTTCCTTCTTTCTTTTTCCTTCTTCCTTCTTCGCTCTTCCATCGTCTCAATTACTTCTTTTTTCTTTCCTTACACTTCTACTTTCCATTTCTTCTTCTTCTTCTTCTTCTTTCTCTTTTTCGACATCTTCTTCTTGCTCTTCTTCTTCCTCCTTTTCTTCTTCTTCTTTTTCTACTTCTTCTTCTTCATCATGTTTTCCTTCTCTTATTTTTTTCTTCTTTTCTTCTTCTTTTTGTTCTTCTGCTTCTTCTTCTTCTTCCTCTACTTATTCTTCTTCTACTTCTTCTTCTTCTTCTTCTTCTCCATCTTCTTCTTCTTCTTCTTCTTCTTCTTCTTCTTCTCTTCTTCATGTTCTTCATTGTCTTACTCTTCTTCTTCTTCTTCTTATACTTCTTTTTTTTCATCATGTTCTTCTTCCACCTCTATTTCTTCTTCTTCTACTACTTATTTTTCGTATTCCTCCTTTTTCTTCTTCTTCTTCTTCTTCCACTTCTTCTTCTTCTTTTCTTCTACTTCCTCTTCATCATCAACTCTTCATCTTCTTCCTCTTCTTCTTCTTCCACTCATCTTTTACTTCATCTTCTTCTTCTTCCTCCTCTTCTTGTTCTTCGTGTTCTTCGTGTTCTTCTTCTATTTCTTCTTCTTCATCTTTGTTTCTTCTTCTTCTTCTTCTTCTTCTTCATCTTTGATTTCTTATTTTTGGTGTCTTCTTCTTCTTCTTCCTCGTCTTCTTTTTCCACTTCTTCTTCATCCTCTTCATCTACTCCTTATCCTCTTCTACTTCTTCCTCTTCTTTTTTCTTTCTTCTTCTTCTTCTTCTTCTTCTTCTTCTCTTCTTCTTCTTCTCTTCCACTTCTTCATCTTCTACTTCCTCTTCTCCTTCTTCTTCCTGTTCCTCTTCATTTCTTCTACCTCTTCCTCTTTCTCTTCCTCTTCCTCTTCCTTTACCTCTTTCTCTTCTTCTTCTTCTTCCATCATCTATCTTCCATGTTCCTTATTCCTTCTTCCTTCTTATTTCTTCCTTGTTCCTTCTTCCTTCTACTTCTTCTTTCTTCTATTGTTAATCTTCTCTGTTCCTTCTTCTTTCTCCTTTCTTCTTTCTTCTTCTTCTTCTTCTTCTTCTTCTTCCTCTTCCTCTTCCTCTTTTTCTTCTTCTTCTTCATCCTATTTTTATTATTATTATTATTATTATTATTATTATTATTATTATAATTGTTGTTGTGTTGTTGTTGTTGTTTTTCTACACCTTCTTCTTCTTCCTCTTCTTCTTGAACGTCTTCTTCATCTTCTTCTTTTACTTCTCTTTATCCTCTTCTTCTTCTTCTTCTTTCATTTTTTCCTCCTATCTTCTTCCTAATCTCCTTCCTCTACTTGTTTTTCTTCTTTTTCTTCTTCTTCTTCTCCTCCTCCTCCTGCTCCACCTCCTCCTCCTTATTCTTATCCTTATTCCTCTTCTAATTTTTTTCCTTTATTTCTTCTTCTTCCTCTCCTCCCTTTTCTTTTTCTTTTTTTCTTCTTCTTCTATTTCTACTTGTAGTTCTTCTTCTTCTTCTTCTTCTTTTTCTCCTCTCCCATCTTCTTCTTCTTCTTCTTCTTCACTTCTTCCATTCTTCTTCTTCATCATCATCTTCCTCTTCTTCTTCTTCTTCTTCTTCTCCTTTTTCCTCTTCATCTTTCTATTCTTCTTTCTCTTCTTCTTCTTCTTCTAGTTTTTCACCTTTTATTTCTTCTTCTTCTTCTTACTCTTGTCCTTTTCCTTCATCTTTCTCTCTAATCCTTAATCATAATCCTTAACATTTAATACCTAATACCTAATCTTTAATTCTTAATCCATAATCCTTAATCCATAGTTTCTAATCTCTAGTTTCTAATCCTGAATCCTTGTCCTTAAATCATAATCATAGTATCTAATCTCTTATTCCTAATTCATAATCCCTAACCCTAATCCATAATACCTAGTTCTTCTTCTTATTCTTCTTCTTCTTCTCCTTCTTCTTCTTCTTCTTCTTCTTCTTCTTCTAGTCCTTCTTCTAGTTTTTTTGCACTTTTCCTTCTTTTTCCTCCTCTTCTTCTTCTTTTTATACTTCTTCTACTTCTTGTTCCTCCTCTAATTCCTCATCTTGCTCTTCTTCTTCTTCCTCTTCTTCTTCTTTTTCTTCCTCATCTCCTTCTTATTCTTCTTCCACTTTTTTCTCATCTTCCTCTCCTTCTTCTCTTCATCTTCTCCCTTCTTCTTCTTTCTTCCTCATCTTTCTCTTCTTCTTCTTGTTTTGCTACTACTTCTTCCTTTTCTTCTTTCTCTTCCTCTTCTTCTTTTTCTTCTTCTTCTTCTTCTTCTTCTTCCCCTTCTTCTTCTTCTTCTTCCCCTTTTTCTTATTCATATTCTTACTTTTCCCCATCTTCTTGTTCTTCTTCTTTTTCCTCTTCTTCTTCTTTTTTTACTTCTTATTCTTCTTCTTCGTCTTCCTCTTCTTCTTCATCTTCTACTACTTCTTCTTCTTCCTCTTGTTCTTCGTCAACACCTTCTTTCTCATCATCTTCTTCTTCTCTATCGTCTTCTCATTCTCCTACACCTCCTTCTCATTCTTCTCTTCCAAATTTTTCTTCTGCTTCTTCTTCTCTTTCTTTTTCTTCTTCTTCTTCTTCTTCCTTCTTTCTTCATTTTTTCTTCTTCATTCCTCTTTCTTCTTTCTTCATCTATCTTTTTCTACCTCTTCTTCTTCTTCCTCCTCCTCTACTTCTTTTTCTTCTTCTTCCTGTTGTGCTTCTTCATCTTCTTCTTCTTCTTGCTCTTCTTCTTCTTCATCTTTATCTGTTTCTTCTACTATTTTTCTTCTTCTTTTCCACTTTCCCTTCTTCTTCTTCTTATTCTGCTTCTTCTTCATGTTCATCTTCATCAACTTCTTCTTCTTCTTCCCTTTCGTTTCTTCTTTTTCTTATTATTCTTCTTCTTCATGTCATGTTCATCATCTTCTTCTTCTTATTCTTCCACTTCTTATTCTTCTTCTTCTTCTTCTTCTTCTTCAACTTCTTCTTCTTCATATTCTTCTCATTATTATTATTTGTCCTCTTCTCTTCCTCTTGTTCTTCCTCTTCTTATTCTTCTTCTCCGTCTTCTGCTTCTTCATCTTCCTCTGCTTCTTCTTCTTCTTCTTCCATCTCCTTTTCTTTTTCTTTTTCTTATTCTTCTTCTTCTTCTACTTCTTCCTTTTCTTCTTATTATCCTTCTTCTTCTTCTTCTTTTTGGTCTTCTTCTTCATCTTCTTCTCTTCTTCTTCTACTTCTTCTTCTTCAACTTCGTGATCTTCTTCTTCATCTTGTTCCTCTTCTTCTTCTTTGACTTCCTCTTTTTCTTCTACTTCTTCTTCTTCGTTGTCTTCTCCTTTTGCATTTTCTCTTGTTCAACTTCTTTGTCATGTTCTTATTCTTCCTCTTCTTCTTCATCCACTTCTTCTTATTATTCTTCTTTTATTCTTTTCTCTTCTTCTTCTTCTTCTTCTTCTTCTTCTTCTTCTTCTTCTTCCTCTTCTCTTGTTTCTGTTTTCCTTCTTGTTCCTTATCTTCTTTTTCCACTTCTTCAACTTCTTCTTATTCTTATTCCTCTTCTTCTTCTTCTTCTCCTCCTTTTTCTTCTTCTTCTTCTTCTTCTTCTTCTTCATTTTTCTTATTATTTCTAATCTTTAAATGCTATCCCTAATCCTTATTCTCTTATCTCTAATCCTTAATCTTAAATCCCTAATCCTGAATAATTAATCCCTTAATTCTCAATCTTTAATCATTAATCCTTTAATCTTTAATGTCTAATCCCTAATCTCTCAAACCTTAATCTCTAATCCCAAATCCCTAATTTGTCTCTTCTTCCTCTTCCTTATTTGCTTCTTGTTCTTCTTATTCTTCTTATTCTTCTTCCTTTTCCTCTTTTCTTCTTCTTCCTTTTGTTCTT
>JAIUJO010000541.1:12500-25000 GCA_023846275.1 Vanilla planifolia
CTTCTTCTTCTTTTACTTCTTCTTCTTCTTCTTCTTTTACTTTTTCTTCTTCTTCTACTTCTTCTTCTTCTCTTTCTTCTTCTTCTTCTTCATAATCTTATTATTCATCTTATTCTTCTTCTGCTTCTTTTTCTTCTTCTACTTTCTCGTCATCAACATCATCTTCTTCTTCTTCCTCTTCTTCTTCTTCTTCTTCTTCTTTTTCTTCTTCTTCTTCTTCTCTTCTTTTTCTTCTTCTTCTTCATTATCATCTTATTATTATTATTATTATTATTATTCGTCTTCTTCTAGTATTACTTCTTCTTCTTCTTGTTTTTCTTCTTCTACTTCTCCTTAATCTTCTTTTTCATCTTTTGTTTCTTCTTCTTCTTCTTGTTCTTGTTCTTCTTCTTCTTTCTCTTTTCTTCTTGTTCTTCTTCTCCTTCATCTTCTTCTTCTTCTTCTTTTATTCTTCTTCTTCTTCTTCTCTGTCTTCTTCTTCCTCTTTCAGTATTTCTTTCTCTTATTCTTCATCATCATCTTCCTCTTCTTCTTTTTCTTTGTCTTCTTCTTCTTCTTCTACTTCTACTTCTTCTTCTTATTCTTCTTCTTCCTCTTCTTGTTCTTCTTCTACTTCTTCTTCCTCCTCTTTTTCTTCTTCTTCTTCTTTTTTGTCTTCTTCTTCTTTATTGTCTTATACTTCCTTTTCCTATTTTTCTTCCTGTTCTTCTTAATCATCTTCATCATCTTCTTCTTCTTCTTCTTCTTTTCCGTCTTCCTCTTTTTCTACTTCTTCTTCCTCTTCCTCTTCCTCTTCTTCATTGTCTTGTACTTCTAATTTTTCTTCTTCTTCTTCTTCTTCTTCTTCTTCTTCAGCTTCTACTTTTTATTCTTTTTCTTGTTCTTATTCTTTTCCTTTTTTTCTTCTTCTTCTTCTTCACCTTCTTCTTATTCTTAGTTCTTTTCTTCTTCATCTTCATCATCTTCTTCCTCTTCTTTGTCATCATCTTCTTATTATTATTATTCTTCTTTTTCTACTACTCCTTCTTCTTCTTCTTTCTTTTCTTCTTCTTCTTCTTCTTTCTTTTCTTCTTCTTCTTCTTCTTCTTCCTCTTCTTCTTCTTCTCCTCCTTCTCCCACTTTTTCTTCTTCTTCTTATTGTTATTCTTCTTTGTCTTCTTCTTATTCTTATTCTTATTCTTCTTATGTTGTACTTCTACTTCTTCTTCTTCTTCTCTCCTTCTTCTACTTCTTCTTCTTCTTCTACTTATTTTTTGTTTTCTTCCTCTTCTTTTTCTTCTTGTTCTACTTCTTGTTCTTCTACTTCTTGTTGTTGTTCTTCTTCTTCTTTTTCTTTTTCTTCTACACTACTTGTTCTTCTTCTTCTTTTTCTTCTTCTCCTCCTCCTCCTCCTGCTGCTTCTTCTTCTTCTCCTCCTTTTCCTCCTCTTTCTTCTTCTTCTTCATCATCATCATCTTCTTCTTCCTACTCCTCCTACTCTTTCTCTTCTTCTTCTACTACTACTACTACTACTGCTACATTTTACTTTTTCTTCATCTTCTTCTTCTTCTTCTTCTTCTTTCTTTTTCTTCTTCTTCTTCTTCTTCATCATCATCATCTTCTTCTTCTTCTTCTTCAACTTCTTCTTCTTCTTCTTCATCATCTTCTTCATTTCTTCTTCTTCTTCTTCTTTCTCATTCTTCTAATTTTTCTTCTTCTACTTCTTCTTCTGCTTCTTTTTCTTCATCTTCTACTTCTTCTTCTTCTTCTTCTTCTTGATCATTTTCTTCTTCTTCTTCTCTTCCTTCTTTCTTCTTCTACCTCTTCTTCTTCTTCTTTTTCTTTCTTTTCTTTTTCTCCATGTCCTTCTCCTCATTCTTCTACTTCTTCTCTTTCTTCTTGTTCCACTTCTTCTTCTTCTTCTTCTTCTTGTTCTATTTTTTCCTCTACTACTACTTCTTCTACTTCTTATTATTATTGTTGTTGTTATTATTATTATTATTATTATTATTATCATTATTATTATTATTATTCTTATTCTTCTTGTTCTTCTTCTTCTTATTAAATTTCTTTTTCTTCTACTTGTTCTACTTATTATTATTTTTATTATTATTATTATTATTATTATCATTATTATTATTATTATATTATTATTATTCATATTATTCTTCTTCTTGTTCTTCTTCTTCTACTTTTCTTCTTCTTCATCATCATCCTAATCTTCTTCTTCTTATGCTTTTTTTTCTTCTTCTTCTTCTTCTTCCTCTTCTTCTACTTTTTTTCCTCTTATTCTTCTTCTTCTTCTTCTTATTCCTATTCTTATTCTTCTTCTACTACTACTACTTCTCCTTCTTCTTCTTCTTCTTTCCCTTCTTCTTCTTCTTCTTCGTTTTCATCATCATCATCTTCTTCTACTTCTTCTTCATTTATTTGAACTTCTTCTTATTCTTACTCTTCTGCATTTTCTTTTTCTTGTTCTTCTCATCTTCTACTTCTTTTTCTTCTTCTAATTCTTCCTTCTTCATCTTGTTCTATTGCTGTGTCTTCTTCATCTTCTTCTTTTATTACTACTACTACTACTACACTACTAGTAGTACCTCTTCTACTTCTTATTCTTCTCTTCATCATCATCATCATCATCATCATCGTCTTCTTCTTCTTCTTTTTCTTCTTCTTGTTATTATTATTACTATTATTATTATTATTATGATTATTATTATTATTATTATTATTATTATTAGTATTATTACTATTCTTCTTCTTCTTCTTCTTCTTCATCTTCATCTACTTCTTCTTCTGCATCTTCTTTCTTCTTCTTCTTCTACTATCACTTCTTCTTCTTATACTTTCTTCTTCTTCTTCCTCTTCTTCTTTTACTTCTTCTACTACTACTACTACTTCTTCTCCTCCTCTACCTCCTCCTCCTCCTCCTCCTCCTTCTTCTTCTTCTCTTTTTCTTCTCCTTCTTCTTCTTCTTCTCCTTCTCCTTCTTCTTCTTCTTCTACTTATTCTTCTTCATCGTAGTCATCTTTTTCTTCTTTTACTATTACTGCTACTTCTTCTTCCTCTTCTTCTTCCTCCTCGTCCTCTTGTTCTTCTTCTTCGTCTTCTTCTTCATTTACTACTATGACTTTTTTTTTCTCCTTCTTCATCCCCTTCTACTTCTTCTTCTTTGTTCTTCCTCTACTTTTTCTTCTACTTTTTATTCTTTTTCTTCTTCAATCTTCTTCTTCTTTTTCTTCTTCTTCTTCTTGTTCTTCTTCTTCTTCATTGTCGTCTTTTACTTCTTCTTCTTCTTCATCTTCTTCTTATTCTTCTTCCTCATCATTTTTTCTACTTCTTCTTCTTCTTCTTCTCTGAGTTGTTTTTCTTCTCCTTCTTCTTCTACTTCTTCTTTTTCTTCTTCTTCTTCAACTTCTTCTTCATCTTCATCTTCTTCTTCTACTTCTTATTATTATTATTATCATTATTGTTAATATTTTTATTGTTCTTCTTCTTCTTCCTCTTCTTCGTCATCATCATCATCTTCTTCTTCTTATGTTTCTTCTTCTTCTTCTTCTTCTTCTTCGTCATCGTCTTTTTTTAATTATTATTCTTCTTCTTCTTTTACAACAACCGTTTCTTCCTCTCCTTCTTCTTTTTCTTCTTCTTCTCCTTCTTTTTCTTCATCTGCCTCTTCTTCTCCTATTTCTTCTTTTTGTCTTCTTTTTCTTCATCTACCTCTTCTTCTCCTATTTCTTCTTTTTGTCTTCTTTTTCTTCTTCTTCTTCTTCTTCTTTCTCTTCTTCTTCTTCTTCTTCTTCTTATTCTTCTTCTTCTTTTTCTTCTTCTTCTTCTTCTTCTTCTTCTTCTTGTTTCTCTTCATCTTATACTTCTTCTTCTTCTTCTACTTCTTTGTCTTTTTCTTCTTCTTCTTCTTTTACTTCTTCTTATTCTTATTCTTATTCTTCTTCTTCTTCTTATTCTTTTACTTCTTCTTCTTCACCATCTTATCTTCTTCTTCCGCTTCTTCTTCTTCTTCTCCTTATTCCTTATCTCTTCTTCTTCTTCTTTTTCCTCTTTTTCTTCTTCTTATTATTATTATTATTCTTATTGTTATTGTTATTCTTATTCTTATTCTTCTTCTTCTTCTTCTTCTTCTTGTACTTCTTCTTCTTCAACTTCTTCTTTCTCTTTCTTATTCTTCTTCTTTTTCTTCTTCTTCATCTTCCTCATCTTCTTCTTCTTCTTCTTCTTCTTCTCCTCCTCCTCCTCCTCCTCCTCCTCCTCCACCTTCTTCTTCGCCTTTTTCTTTTTCTTCTTCTCCTTCTCCTCCTTCTTCTTCTTCATCTTCTTCATCATCATCTTCTTCTTCCTCTTATTCTCCTTCTATTACTACTACATCTTCGTTTTTCTCTTCTTGTTCCTCCTCCTCTTTCTTCTTCTACTGCTATTACTACTATTTTTTCTTCTTCTTCATCTACTTCTCCATCTTCTTTCTTCTTCTTATTTTTCTTCTCCTTTTACTTCTTATTTTTCTTTTTCTTCTTATTCTACTTCTTCTTCTTCTTCATCATAGCCATAATCATCTTCTTCGCACTCTTATTCTTCTCTGTCTTCTACTTGTTCTTTTTCTTCGTCTTCTTGTTCTTCTTCCTCTTCCTCTTCCTCTTCTTCTTCTTCTTCATCTTCATCTTATTCTTCTTCTACACCTTCTTCTTCACCTTATTATTATTATTGTTATTCCTCTGCTTCTTGGCCTTTTTCTTCTTCTTCTTCTTCGACTTCCACTATTACTACTACTATTTTTACTTCATCATCATCATCATCTTCTTCTTCCAATTCATCTACTTCTTCTCCTTCTACTTCTTCATCTTTGTTCTTCTTCTTCTTCTGTTACTGCGACATCTTCTTCTTCTTCTCTTTTCTTCTTTCTCTTCTTCTTCATCTTCCTCTTCTTCATCATCATCATTATCTTCTTCTTCCTCATCATCTACTTCTTCTTCCTCTTCTTCTTCTACTACTACTATTACTTCTTTTTCTTCTTCTTCTTCTTCTTCTTCCACTTCTTCTTCTTTCTTATTCTTCCACTTCTTCTTCTTCTTCTTCTTCTTCTTCATCTTCTTCTTCCTCTTCATCTTCTTCTTCATTTTCTTCTTCTTCTTCATTTTCTTCTTCTTTATCTTCTTCTTCTTCTTCTACATCTTCTTCTTCTTCTTCTTCTCTGTTTTCTTCTTCCTCTTCCCTTTTTTCAAGCCATTCTTCTTTGTCATCTTCATCATCATCATCATCTTCTTCTTCTTCCCCTCCTTCTACTTGTACTTCTTCTCCATCTTCTTCTCCTTCTTCTTCTTCTTCTTCTTTTACATCTTGTTCTTCTATTACTTCTACTTCTTCTTCTTCTTCTTCTTCTGCATTTTCTTCTTCTTGTTATTCTTCTTCTTATTCTCGTTCTTGTTCTTATTCCTGTTCTTCTTCTTCTTCTTCTTCATAATCATCTTCTTCTTTTTATGTTTCTTCTTCTTCTTCTTATTATTATTATTATTATGTGTCTTCTTCTTCTTATTATTCTTCTTCTTCATGTCCATCATCTCCTTCTTCTTCTTCTTCTTCTAGTTCTTATTCTTCTTTTACTTCTTCTTCGCCTTCTTCTTCGTCATCTTCTTCTTCTTCTTCTTCTTCGTTTTTTGTCTTCTTCTTATTTTTCTTCTTCTACTTCTTCTTCTTCTTCTTCTTCTTCTTCTTCCTCCTATTCTTCATCTTCTTCATCATCTTCTTCTTCTTGTTCTTCTTCTTCTTCTTCCTTTTCTTCATCTTCTTATTCTTTTTCTTCTTCTTATTATTCTTCTTCTTCTTCATCTTTTTCTTTTACTTCTTCTTCTTGTATTCTGCTTCTTCTTCTTCCTCCTCTTCTTCTTTTCTTCTTCTTCTTCTAATTCTTTTTCTTCTTCTTCTTTTTCTTCTTATTCTTATTCTTATTCTTCTTCTTCTTCTTCTTCTTCATGTACTTCTTTTTCTTCTACTTCTTCTTCTTCTTCTTTCTTTTACTTCTGCTTCTTCTTCTTCTTCTTCTTCTTCTTCTTTGTGTTCTTTTTCTTTTCTTTTTCTTCCTCTTCTTCTTATTCATTTCTTCTTCTTCATCTTCTGCTTCTTCTTTGTCTCCTCCTCCTCCATCTTCATCCTCACTTTCTTCTTCTTGTTCTTCTCCTTCACCTTCTTCTTCATCTTTTTCTTCTTCTTCTACATCTTCTTCTTCTCCCTTTTCTTCTTCATCCTCCTCCTCCTCTTCTTCTTTTTCTTTGTCTTGTTATTCTTTTGCTACACCTACTTTTCTCCTAATTCTTCTTCTACTTCTTCATCTTCTTTCTTCTTCTTCTTCTTCTTCTGCTTCGTATTCTTCTTCTTCTTCTTTCTTTCTGCTTCAACTTCTTCTTCTTGTTCTTGTTCTTCTTCTACTTATTCTTATTCTTCTTCATCATCTTCTTCTTCTTCACTGTCATCTACTTCTTCTTTTTCTTTTAATTCTCCTTCTTTTTCTTCTTCTTCTTCTTCTTCTTCTTCTTCTTCTCCTCTTCCTTTTTCTTCATCATCATCATCATCTTCTTCTTCTACTTCTTCCTTTTGTTCTTCTTCTTCTTCTTCTTCTTCTTTGTTATTCTTCTACTACTACTTCATTTTCTTCTTTTTCTACATTTTCTTCACCTTTTTCTTCATTTTCTTCTTCTTCTTCTTCTTATTCTTGCCTTCGCCTTATTATTATTCTTCTCCTTCTTCTTTGTCTTTTTCTTCAACTTCTTCTTCTTCTTCTTTTTCTTCTTCTTTTTCTTCTTCTTCTTGTTCTTCTTTCTTTGTCTTTCTCTTCTTCTTCCTCTTCCTTTTCATCATCCTCTTCTTCTTCTTCTTTCTTTCTGCTTCAACTTTTTCTTCTTGTTCTTGTTCTTGTTCTTCTTCTACTTATTCTTATTCTTCTTCATCATCTTCTTCTTCTTCACTGTCATCTACTTCTTCTTTTTCTTTTAATTCTCCTTCTTTTTCTTCTTCTTCTTCTTTTTCTTCTTCTTCTTCTCCTCTTCCTTTTTCTTCATCATCATCATCATCTTCTTCTTCTACTTCTTCCTTTTGTTCTTCTTCTTCTTCTTCTTCTTCTTCTTCTTGTTTTTCTTCCTCTTCTTTTCCACCATCTTCTAATTCTTCTTCTTCTTCACTTCCTCTCCATCTTCTTCTTCCACTGCTTCTTCTTCTTCATCTATTTCTTCTACTTCTACTACTTCTTCTACTTATTATTAATGTTATTATTATTATTATTATTATTATTATTATTATTATTATTATTGTTGTTGTTGTTATTATTATTATTATTGTTATTATTATTATTATTATTACTATTATTTTTCTTATTCTTATTATTCTTCATCTTGTCCTTGTTACTCTTCTTCTTTTATTTCTTCTTCTTCTACCACTTCTTTTATTATTATTATTATTATTATTCTTGTTCTTGTTCTTGTTCTTCTTTTTCTTCTTCTACTTCATCATCGTAATCTTCTTCTTCTTCTTCTTATGTTTCATTTTCTTGTTCTTCTTTCTTTCTCCATTTTCTTTTTCTTCATTTTCTTCTTCTCGATCATCATCATCTTCTTCTACTACTACTATTGTTACTTCATCTTCTTCTTCTTGTTCTTCGTCACCTTCCTCTTTTTCTCCTTTTTCATCTACTTCTTCTTCTTCTTCTTTTTCTTCTTCTTCTTACTTTTCTTCTTCTTCTTCTTCTTCTTCATCTTCTTCTACTTCTTATTCTTCTTCTAGTTCTTCTTCTTCTTTCTTCTTCTTCTTCTTCATTCTTCTTCTTCTTCTTCTTCTTCTTCTTCTTCTCCTTCTTCTTCTTCTACTACTACTACTACTTGTTCTACTTCTTCTTCTTCTTCTTCTTCCTCTCCTCCTCCTCCTCCTCCTCCTGCTTCTTCTTCTTCTTCTTCTTCATCTTCTTCTTCTTCTTCTTCTTCTCCTTTTTCTTCTTCTTCTTTTTCTTCTTCTACTTCTTTTTTTTCTTTTTCTTATCCTTCTTCTTCTACTTCTTCCTGCTCCTTCTCCTCCTCATCACCATCTACTTCTTCTTCTTGTTATTATTATTATTGTTATTATTATTGCTTTATTATTATTATTATTGTTCTTCTTCTTCTTCTTGTTCTTCTTCTTGTACTTCTACTTCTTCTCCTTCTTCTTCTCCTTCTTCTACTTGTTCTTCTTCTTCTTCTTCTTCTACTTATTTTTTGTTTTCTTCCTCTTCTTTTTCTTCTTGTTCTACTTCTTGTTCTTCTTCTACTTCTTGTTGTTGTTCTTCTTCTTTTTCTTTTTCTTCTACACTACTTGTTCTTCTTCTTCTTTTTCTTCTTCTCCTCCTCCTCCTCCTCCTGCTGCTTCTTCTTCTTCTCCTCCTTTTCCTCCTCTTTCTTCTTCTTCCTACTCCTCCTACTCTTTCTCTTCTTCTTCTACTACTACTACTACTACTGCTACATTTTACTTTTTCTTCATCTTCTTCTTCTTCTTCTTCTTCTTTCTTTTTCTTCTTCTTCTTCTTCTTCATCATCATCATCTTCTTCTTCTTCTTCTTCAACTTCTTCTTCTTCTTCATCATCATCTTCTTCATTTCTTCTTCTTCTTCTTCTTTCTCATTCTTCTAATTTTTCTTCTTCTTCTTCTTCTTCTGCTTCTTTTTCTTCATCTTCTACTTCTTCTTCTTCTTCTTCTTCTTGATCATTTTCTTCTTCTTCTTCTCTTCCTTCTTTCTTCTTCTACCTCTTCTTCTTCTTCTTTTTCTTTCTTTTCTTTTTCTCCATGTCCTTCTCCTCATTCTTCTACTTCTTCTCTTTCTTCTTGTTCCACTTCTTCTTCTTCTTCTTCTTCTTGTTCTATTTTTTCCTCTACTACTACTTCTTCTACTTCTTATTATTATTGTTGTTGTTATTATTATTATTATTATTATTATTATCATTATTATTATTATTATTCTTATTCTTCTTGTTCTTCTTCTTCTTATTAAATTTCTTTTTCTTCTACTTGTTCTACTTATTATTATTTTTATTATTATTATTATTATTATTATTATCATTATTATTATTATTATATTATTATTATTCATATTATTCTTCTTCTTGTTCTTCTTCTTCTACTTTTCTTCTTCTTCATCATCATCCTAATCTTCTTCTTCTTATGCTTTTTTTTCTTCTTCTTCTTCTTCTTCCTCTTCTTCTACTTTTTTTCCTCTTATTCTTCTTCTTCTTCTTCTTATTCCTATTCTTATTCTTCTTCTACTACTACTACTTCTCCTTCTTCTTCTTCTTCTTTCCCTTCTTCTTCTTCTTCTTCGTTTTCATCATCATCATCTTCTTCTACTTCTTCTTCATTTATTTGAACTTCTTATTCTTACTCTTATGCATTTTCTTTTTCTTGTTCTTCTCATCTTCTACTTCTTTTTCTTCTTCTAATTCTTCCTTCTTCTTCATCTTGTTCTATTGCTGTGTCTTCTTCATCTTCTTCTTCTATTACTACTACTACTACTACACTACTAGTAGTACCTCTTCTACTTCTTATTCTTCTCTTCATCATCATCATCATCATCATCATCATCGTCTTCTTCTTCTTCTTTTTCTTCTTCTTGTTATTATTATTACTATTATTATTATTATTATTATTATTATTATTATTATTATTAGTATTATTACTATTCTTCTTCTTCTTCTTCTTCTTCATCTTCATCTACTTCTTCTTCTACATCTTCTTTCTTCTTCTTCTTCTACTATCACTTCTTCTTCTTATACTTTCTTCTTCTTCTTCCTCTTCTTCTTTTACTTCTTCTACTACTACTACTACTTCTTCTCCTCCTCTACCTCCTCCTCCTCCTCCTCCTCCTTCTTCTTCTTCTCTTTTTCTTCTCCTTCTTCTTCTTCTTCTCCTTCTCCTTCTTCTTCTTCTTCTACTTATTCTTCTTCATCGTAGTCATCTTTTTCTTCTTTTACTATTACTGCTACTTCTTCTTCCTCTTCTTCTTCCTCCTCGTCCTCTTGTTCTTCTTCTTCGTCTTCTTCTTCATTTACTACTATGACTTTTTTTTCTCCTTCTTCATCCCCTTCTACTTCTTCTTCTTTGTTCTTCCTCTACTTTTTCTTCTACTTTTTATTCTTCTTCTTCTTCAATCTTCTTCTTCTTTTTCTTCTTCTTCTTCTTCTTCATTGTCGTCTTTTACTTCTTCTTCTTCTTCATCTTCTTCTTATTCTTCTTCCTCATCATTTTTTCTACTTCTTCTCCTTCTTCTTCTCTGAGTTGTTTTTCTTCTCCTTCTTCTTCTACTTCTTCTTCTTTTTCTTCTTCTTCTTCAACTTCTTCTTCATCTTCATCTTCTTCTTCTACTTCTTATTATTATTATTATCATTATTGTTAATATTTTTATTGTTCTTCTTCTTCTTCCTCTTCTTCGTCATCATCATCATCTTCTTCTTCTTATGTTTCTTCTTCTTCTTCTTCTTCTTCTTCGTCATCGTCTTTTTTTTATTATTATTCTTCTTCTTCTTTTACAACAACCGTTTCTTCCTCTCCTTCTTCTTTTTCTTCTTCTTCTCCTTCTTTTTCTTCATCTGCCACTTCTTCTCCTATTTCTTCTTTTTGTCTTCTTTTTCTTCATCTACCTCTTCTTCTCCTATTTCTTCTTTTTGTCTTCTTTTTCTTCTTCTTCTTCTTCTTCTTTCTCTTCTTCTTCTTCTTCTTCTTCTTATTCTTCTTCTTCTTTTTCTTCTTCTTCTTCTTCTTCTTCTTCTTCTTGTTTCTCTTCATCTTATACTTCTTCTTCTTCTTCTACTTCTTTGTCTTTTTCTTCTTCTTCTTCTTTTACTTCTTCTTATTCTTATTCTTATTCTTCTTCTTCTTCTTATTCTTTTACTTCTTCTTCTTCACCATCTTATCTTCTTCTTCCGCTTCTTCTTCTTCTTCTCCTTATTCCTTATCTCTTCTTCTTCTTCTTTTTCCTCTTTTTCTTCTTCTTATTATTATTATTATTCTTATTGTTATTGTTATTCTTATTCTTATTCTTCTTCTTCTTCTTCTTCTTCTTGTACTTCTTCTTCTTCAACTTCTTCTTTCTCTTTCTTATTCTTCTTCTTTTTCTTCTTCTTCATCTTCCTCATCTTCTTCTTCTTCTTCTTCTTCTTCTCCTCCTCCTCCTCCTCCTCCTCCTCCTCCACCTTCTTCTTCGCCTTTTTCTTTTTCTTCTTCTCCTTCTCCTCCTTCTTCTTCTTCATCTTCTTCATCATCATCTTCTTCTTCCTCTTATTCTCCTTCTATTACTACTACATCTTCGTTTTTCTCTTCTTGTTCCTCCTCCTCTTTCTTCTTCTACTGCTATTACTACTATTTTTTCTTCTTCTTCATCTACTTCTCCATCTTCTTTCTTCTTCTTATTTTTCTTCTCCTTTTACTTCTTATTTTTCTTTTTCTTCTTATTCTACTTCTTCTTCTTCTTCATCATAGCCATAATCATCTTCTTCGCACTCTTATTCTTCTCTGTCTTCTACTTGTTCTTTTTCTTCGTCTTCTTGTTCTTCTTCCTCTTCCTCTTCCTCTTCTTCTTCTTCTTCATCTTCATCTTATTCTTCTTCTACACCTTCTTCTTCACCTTATTATTATTATTGTTATTCCTCTGCTTCTTGGCCTTTTTCTTCTTCTTCTTCTTCGACTTCCACTATTACTACTACTATTTTTACTTCATCATCATCATCATCTTCTTCTTCCAATTCATCTACTTCTTCTCCTTCTACTTCTTCATCTTTGTTCTTCTTCTTCTTCTGTTACTGCGACATCTTCTTCTTCTTCTCTTTTCTTCTTTCTCTTCTTCTTCATCTTCCTCTTCTTCATCATCATCATTATCTTCTTCTTCCTCATCATCTACTTCTTCTTCCTCTTCTTCTTCTACTACTACTATTACTTCTTTTTCTTCTTCTTCTTCTTCTTCTTCCACTTCTTCTTCTTTCTTATTCTTCCACTTCTTCTTCTTCTTCTTCTTCTTCTTCTTCTTCATCTCTTCTTCCTCTTCATCTTCTTCTTCATTTTCTTCTTCTTCTTCATTTTCTTCTTCTTTATCTTCTTCTTCTTCTTCTACATCTTCTTCTTCTTCTTCTTCTCTGTTTTCTTCTTCCTCTTCCCTTTTTTCAAGCCATTCTTCTTTGTCATCTTCATCATCATCATCATCTTCTTCTTCTTCCCCTCCTTCTACTTGTACTTCTTCTCCATCTTCTTCTCCTTCTTCTTCTTCTTCTTCTTTTACATCTTGTTCTTCTATTACTTCTACTTCTTCTTCTTCTTCTTCTTCTGCATTTTCTTCTTCTTGTTATTCTTCTTCTTATTCTCGTTCTTGTTCTTATTCCTGTTCTTCTTCTTCTTCTTCTTCATAATCATCTTCTTCTTTTTATGTTTCTTCTTCTTCTTCTTATTATTATTATTATTATGTGTCTTCTTCTTCTTATTATTCTTCTTCTTCATGTCCATCATCTCCTTCT
>JAIUJO010000541.1:27500-32500 GCA_023846275.1 Vanilla planifolia
CTTTTTCTTATCCTTCTTCTTCTACTTCTTCCTGCTCCTTCTCCTCCTCATCACCATCTACTTCTTCTTCTTGTTATTATTATTATTGTTATTATTATTGCTTTATTATTATTATTATTGTTCTTCTTCTTCTTCTTGTTCTTCTTCTTGTACTTCTACTTCTTCTCCTTCTTCTTCTCCTTCTTCTACTTGTTCTTCTTCTTCTTCTTCTTCTACTTATTTTTTGTTTTCTTCCTCTTCTTTTTCTTCTTGTTCTACTTCTTGTTCTTCTTCTACTTCTTGTTGTTGTTCTTCTTCTTCTTTTTCTTTTTCTTCTACACTACTTGTTCTTCTTCTTCTTTTTCTTCTTCTCCTCCTCCTCCTCCTCCTGTTGCTTCTTCTTCTTCTCCTCCTTTTCCTCCTCTTTCTTCTTCTTCTTCATCATCATCATCTTCTTCTTCCTACTCCTCCTACTCTTTCTCTTCTTCTTCTTCTACTACTACTACTACTGCTACATTTTACTTTTTCTTCATCTTCTTCTTCTTCTTCTTCTTCTTTCTTTTTCTTCTTCTTCTTCTTCTTCATCATCATCATCTTCTTCTTCTTCTTCAACTTCTTCTTCTTCTTCTTCATCATCTTCTTCATTTCTTCTTCTTCTTCTTCTTTCTCATTCTTCTAATTTTTCTTCTTCTTCTTCTTCTTCTGCTTCTTTTTCTTCATCTTCTACTTCTTCTTCTTCTTCTTCTTCTTGATCATTTTCTTCTTCTTCTTCTCTTCCTTCTTTCTTCTTCTACCTCTTCTTCTTCTTCTTTTTCTTTCTTTTCTTTTTCTCCATGTCCTTCTCCTCATTCTTCTACTTCTTCTCTTTCTTCTTGTTCCACTTCTTCTTCTTCTTCTTCTTCTTGTTCTATTTTTTCCTCTACTACTACTTCTTCTACTTCTTATTATTATTGTTGTTGTTATTATTATTATTATTATTATTATTATCATTATTATTATTATTATTCTTATTCTTCTTGTTCTTCTTCTTCTTATTAAATTTCTTTTTCTTCTACTTGTTCTACTTATTATTATTTTTATTATTATTATTATTATTATTATTATCATTATTATTATTATTATATTATTATTATTCATATTATTCTTCTTCTTGTTCTTCTTCTTCTACTTTTCTTCTTCTTCATCATCATCCTAATCTTCTTCTTCTTCTTCTTCCTCTTCTTCTACTTTTTTTCCTCTTATTCTTCTTCTTCTTCTTCTTATTCCTATTCTTATTCTTCTTCTACTACTACTACTTCTCCTTCTTCTTCTTCTTCTTTCCCTTCTTCTTCTTCTTCTTCGTTTTCATCATCATCATCTTCTTCTACTTCTTCTTCATTTATTTGAACTTCTTATTCTTACTCTTCTGCATTTTCTTTTTCTTGTTCTTCTCATCTTCTACTTCTTTTTCTTCTTCTAATTCTTCCTTCTTCTTCATCTTGTTCTATTGCTGTGTCTTCTTCATCTTCTTCTTCTATTACTACTACTACTACTACACTACTAGTAGTACCTCTTCTACTTCTTATTCTTCTCTTCATCATCATCATCATCATCATCATCATCGTCTTCTTCTTCTTCTTTTTCTTCTTCTTGTTATTATTATTACTATTATTATTATTATTATTATTATTATTATTATTATTATTATTATTATTAGTATTATTACTATTCTTCTTCTTCTTCTTCTTCTTCATCTTCATCTACTTCTTCTTCTACATCTTCTTTCTTCTTCTTCTTCTACTATCACTTCTTCTTATACTTTCTTCTTCTTCTTCCTCTTCTTCTTTTACTTCTTCTACTACTACTACTACTTCTCCTCCTCTACCTCCTCCTCCTCCTCCTCCTCCTTCTTCTTCTTCTCTTTTTCTTCTCCTTCTTCTTCTTCTTCTCCTTCTCCTTCTTCTTCTTCTTCTACTTATTCTTCTTCATCGTAGTCATCTTTTTCTTCTTTTACTATTACTGCTACTTCTTCTTCCTCTTCTTCTTCCTCCTCGTCCTCTTGTTCTTCTTCTTCGTCTTCTTCTTCATTTACTACTATGACTTTTTTTTCTCCTTCTTCATCCCCTTCTACTTCTTCTTCTTTGTTCTTCCTCTACTTTTTCTTCTACTTTTTATTCTTCTTCTTCTTCAATCTTCTTCTTCTTTTTCTTCTTCTTCTTCTTCTTCTTCATTGTCGTCTTTTACTTCTTCTTCTTCTTCATCTTCTTCTTATTCTTCTTCCTCATCATTTTTTCTACTTCTTCTCCTTCTTCTTCTCTGAGTTGTTTTTCTTCTCCTTCTTCTTCTACTTCTTCTTCTTTTTCTTCTTCTTCTTCAACTTCTTCTTCATCTTCATCTTCTTCTTCTACTTCTTATTATTATTATTATCATTATTGTTAATATTTTTATTGTTCTTCTTCTTCTTCCTCTTCTTCGTCATCATCATCATCTTCTTCTTCTTATGTTTCTTCTTCTTCTTCTTCTTCTTCTTCGTCATCGTCTTTTTTTTATTATTATTCTTCTTCTTCTTTTACAACAACCGTTTCTTCCTCTCCTTCTTCTTTTTCTTCTTCTTCTCCTTCTTTTTCTTCATCTGCCTCTTCTTCTCCTATTTCTTCTTTTTGTCTTCTTTTTCTTCATCTACCTCTTCTTCTCCTATTTCTTCTTTTTGTCTTCTTTTTCTTCTTCTTCTTCTTCTTCTTTCTCTTCTTCTTCTTCTTCTTCTTCTTATTCTTCTTCTTCTTTTTCTTCTTCTTCTTCTTCTTCTTCTTCTTCTTGTTTCTCTTCATCTTATACTTCTTCTTCTTCTTCTACTTCTTTGTCTTTTTCTTCTTCTTCTTCTTTTACTTCTTCTTATTCTTATTCTTATTCTTCTTCTTCTTCTTATTCTTTTACTTCTTCTTCTTCACCATCTTATCTTCTTCTTCCGCTTCTTCTTCTTCTTCTCCTTATTCCTTATCTCTTCTTCTTCTTCTTTTTCCTCTTTTTCTTCTTCTTATTATTATTATTATTCTTATTGTTATTGTTATTCTTATTCTTATTCTTCTTCTTCTTCTTCTTCTTCTTGTACTTCTTCTTCTTCAACTTCTTCTTTCTCTTTCTTATTCTTCTTCTTTTCTTCTTCTTCATCTTCCTCATCTTCTTCTTCTTCTTCTTCTTCTTCTCCTCCTCCTCCTCCTCCTCCTCCTCCTCCACCTTCTTCTTCGCCTTTTTCTTTTTCTTCTTCTCCTTCTCCTCCTTCTTCTTCTTCATCTTCTTCATCATCATCTTCTTCTTCCTCTTATTCTCCTTCTATTACTACTACATCTTCGTTTTTCTCTTCTTGTTCCTCCTCCTCTTTCTTCTTCTACTGCTATTACTACTATTTTTTCTTCTTCTTCATCTACTTCTCCATCTTCTTTCTTCTTCTTATTTTTCTTCTCCTTTTACTTCTTATTTTTCTTTTTCTTCTTATTCTACTTCTTCTTCTTCTTCATCATAGCCATAATCATCTTCTTCGCACTCTTATTCTTCTCTGTCTTCTACTTGTTCTTTTTCTTCGTCTTCTTGTTCTTCTTCCTCTTCCTCTTCCTCTTCTTCTTCTTCTTCATCTTCATCTTATTCTTCTTCTACACCTTCTTCTTCACCTTATTATTATTATTGTTATTCCTCTGCTTCTTGGCCTTTTTCTTCTTCTTCTTCTTCTTCGACTTCCACTATTACTACTACTATTTTTACTTCATCATCATCATCATCTTCCTCTTCCAATTCATCTACTTCTTCTCCTTCTACTTCTTCATCTTTGTTCTTCTTCTTCTTCTGTTACTGCGACATCTTCTTCTTCTTCTCTTTTCTTCTTTCTCTTCTTCTTCATCTTCCTCTTCTTCATCATCATCATTATCTTCTTCTTCCTCATCATCTACTTCTTCTTCCTCTTCTTCTTCTACTACTACTATTACTTCTTTTTCTTCTTCTTCTTCTTCTTCTTCCACTTCTTCTTCTTTCTTATTCTTCCACTTCTTCTTCTTCTTCTTCTTCTTCTTCTTCTTCATCTTCTTCTTCCTCTTCATCTTCTTCTTCATTTTCTTCTTCTTCTTCATTTTCTTCTTCTTTATCTTCTTCTTCTTCTTCTACATCTTCTTCTTCTTCTTCTTCTCTGTTTTCTTCTTCCTCTTCCCTTTTTTCAAGCCATTCTTCTTTGTCATCTTCATCATCATCATCATCTTCTTCTTCTTCCCCTCCTTCTACTTGTACTTCTTCTCCATCTTCTTCTCCTTCTTCTTCTTCTTCTTCTTTTACATCTTGTTCTTCTATTACTTCTACTTCTTCTTCTTCTTCTTCTTCTGCATTTTCTTCTTCTTGTTATTATTCTTCTTATTCTCGTTCTTGTTCTTATTCCTGTTCTTCTTCTTCTTCTTCTTCATAATCATCTTCTTCTTTTTATGTTTCTTCTTCTTCTTCTTATTATTATTATTATTATGTGTCTTCTTCTTCTTATTATTCTTCTTCTTCATGTCCATCATCTCCTTCTTCTTCTTCTTCTTCTAGTTCTTATTCTTCTTTTACTTCTTCTTCGCCTTCTTCTTCGTCATCTTCTTCTTCTTCTTCTTCGTTTTTTGTCTTCTTCTTATTTTTCTTCTTCTACTTCTTCTTCTTCTTCTTCTTCTTCTTCCTCCTATTCTTCATCTTCTTCATCATCTTCTTCTTCTTGTTCTTCTTCTTCTTCTTCCTTTTCTTCATCTTCTTATTCTTTTTCTTCTTCTTATTATTCTTCTTCTTCTTCATCTTTTTCTTTTACTTCTTCTTCTTGTATTCTGCTTCTTCTTCTTCTTCCTCCTCTTCTTCTTTTCTTCTTCTTCTTCTAATTCTTTTTCTTCTTCTTCTTTTTCTTCTTATTCTTATTCTTATTCTTCTTCTTCTTCTTCTTCTTCATGTACTTCTTTTTCTTCTACTTCTTCTTCTTCTTCTTTCTTTTACTTCTGCTTCTTCTTCTTCTTCTTCTTCTTCTTTGTGTTCTTTTTCTT
>JAIUJO010003441.1:7500-32500 GCA_023846275.1 Vanilla planifolia
CTCTTCTTATTCTTCTTCTATTTGTATTGCTTCTTCTTCATCTACTTCTTCTTCTTAATCTTTTGCATCATATGCTTCCTCTTTGTCTTCTTCTTCTACAACTTCTTCTTCTTCTTCTTTTTCTTTCTCTTCGTCTTCTTCTTCTTCTTTTTCTTCATCTTCTTGTTCTTGTTCTTGTTCTTTCTCTTCTTCCTCTTCTTCTTCTACTTCAAAAATTGCTACTTCTACTTCTACTTTTTCAACTTCTTCTTCTACTACTACTTCTTCTTCTTCTTCTTTGTTCTTCTTGTTCTTCTTGTACTACTACTACCACTTTTACTTCTTCTTTTTCATAATCATCTTCTTCTTATTCTCTTTCTTCTTCTTCTTCTTCTTCTACTTCTTTTTCCTCTTCTTCTTCTTATTTTTCTTCTTCTTCTTGTTATTCTTCTTCTTTTTCTTCTCTTACTCCTCGTCCTCCTCCTCCTATTTCTTCGTGTTCTTCTTCTTTTTCTGAAACATATCTTCTTTTGGTTCTTCTTCATCATCTTATTCTTCTTTTACCTTTGCTTCTTGATTTCCTTCATTTTCTTCTTCTCCTTCTTCTTCTTCTTCTTCTTCTTCTTTTTCTTCTTCTTCTGCTTCTCTTCTTTCTTCTTCTTTTTCAACTTCTTCTTCTTCTTCTTCTTCATTTTCTTCTTCTTCTTCTTCTTATTCTGTATCTTCTTCTTCTTCTTGGTCTTCTTCTTGTTCTTCTTCTTCTTCTTCTTCTTCATGTTCTTCTTGTTCATCATCCCCTTTCTCTTCATCATCTTCTTGTTCTTCGTCTTCTTCTTCTTATCCTTCTTCCTAAACTTCTTCTTTTTCTTCTTCTTCGTCTTCTTCTTTTTCTTCTTCTTCTTCTTCTACTTCTTTCTTCTTCTTCTTCTTTGACTTCTTCTATTTGTACTTCTACAACTTCTTCTCCTTCTACTTAATGGTCTTCTTCTTCTTCTCCTCCTTCTTGTTCATCATCTCCTTCTACTTCTTTTTTATCATCATTATCATCATCAACTTCTTCTTCTTTTTATACCTCTACTTCTTTTTCTGCTTCTCCTTCTTCTTGTACTACTTCTTCTTCTTCTTTTTCTTCGTCTTCCCCTTCTTATTCTTTGTCATCTTCTCCATTTTCTTCTCCTTCTTGTTTTTCTTCTTCTTTTCCTATTTCATCATCATCATCATCTTTTTCTTCTCCTCCTTCTTCGACTTCTTCTTGTTCTTCTTCTTGTTCTTCTTCTTCTTCTACTACTACTACTACTACTTCTTCAACTCTTTCTTCTTCTTCTTCTTCATCATCTTTTTCATGTTCTTCTCGTTCTTCTTTCTTCTCCTTCTATTCCTTCTTCTTCTACTACTACCACTACTACTACTTCAACTCTTTCTTCTTCTTCCTCTTCTTCTTCTTTTTCATGTTCTTCTTGTTCTTCTTCTTCTCCAATTTATCCTTTTTCTTCTCCTTTTTCATCATTCTTCTTCTTCTTATTCATCTTATCTTCTTCCTCTTCTTCTTCTTCTTCTTCTTCTTTTTTTTTCTTCTACTAATTCTTTTATTTCTTCTTCTTCTTCTTATTCTTCTTTTTCTTATTCTTCTTCTCCTTCTTCTTTTCTTCTTATTCCTATTCGTGTTCTTCTTCTTATTCTTCTTCTTCTTTTTCTTCTTCTTCTTCTTCTTCTTCCTTCTTCTTCTTCTTCGTCTTCTTCCATTACTACTACTTTTTCTTCCTCTTCTTTTATTCTTCTTCTTTTTCCTCCACTTCCTCTTCTTGTATTTCTTCTTCATATTCTTCATCTTTTTTGTGTTCTTCTTCTTCTTCTTCTTTAATTTTGTCTTTTTTTTTCTTCAAGTTTGTTATTTGTTCTTCTTCTTGTTTTTCTTCTACTTCTTTTTTTTCTTCTTCTTCTTCATCATCTTCTTCTACTACTACTACTTCTTCATCTTCGCCCTCCACCTTCGACTACTTCTTCTCCTTCTAATTCTTCTTCTTCTAGTTCTCCGTCCTCTTCTTCTCTTATTTCGTCTTCTTCTTCATCTTCAACTTCTTCTCCATCATCTTCTTCTTCTCCTTCTTCTTCACTTCTCTTTTTCATCTTCTTCTTCTTCTTCTTCTTCTTCTTCTTATATTCTTCTTCTTCTTTGTCTTCTTCTTCTACCTCCACTTTTTCTTCTTCTTCTTCTTCTTTTTATTTTTTTCTTCTTCATATTCTCTTCTTCTTCTTTTTCTACTTCTCCTTTTTTTCTTCTTCTTCCTCTTCTTTTTGTTGTTCTTTTTATACTTCTTCATATTCATCTTCTTATTCTTATTCTTATTCTTCTTCTTCAACTTTTTCTTCTTCTTCTTCTTGTTTTTCTTCTTTTTCTTCTTCTTCGCCATCTCCTTCTTCCTCTTCATTTCCTTCGCCATCATCATCATCTTCTTCTGCTTCTTCTTCTTCTACTACTTCTTCTTTTTGCCTCTACTTCTACTTCTTTGAATATAACTACAACTTCTTCTTATTCTTCTTCTTCTTCTCTTCTTCTTCATCTTCTTTCTTCTACAACTACTAGAACTACTTCTTCTTCTTCCCCTCTTTTTCTTCTTCTTCTTCTTCTTCCTCTACTTTTCTTCTTCTTCTTCTTCTTCTTCTTCTTCTTCTTCTTCTTCCACTTCTTCTTCTTCTTCTTCTTCTTCTTCTTCCACTTCTTCATTTTACTCTTCTTCATCTTCATCATAATTATCATTATCAACTTCTTCTACTTCTTCTTCTACTTCTTCTTCTTCTTCTTCTTCTTCTACTTCTTCTTTTTCTTATTATTCTTTGTCTTCTTTTTTCTTCTTCTTCTTCTTCATCTTATCTTCTTCTTCTTCTTTTTCTTCTTCTTCCTCTTTTTTTTCTCTTCTTCTTCTACTTCTTCTTTTTCTTTTTCCCCTCCTTCCTCTTTTTGTTCTTCTTCTAGCTCCTCCTCTTCATCTTCTTCTACTTCTTCTTTTTCTTCTACTTCTTCTTCTTTGACTATAACTACAACTTCTTCTTCTTCTTCGTCTTGTTGTTGTTCTTCTTCTTCTCTTCTTCATCTTCTTCTTCTTCTTCATCTTCTTCTCCTTCTTCTTCTTCTTCTTCTTTAACTTCTTCTTCTTCTTCTTCTTCTTCTTCTTCTCCCAGTTTTTTCTTCTAGTTCTTCTTCTATCATCTATCTTCTTCTTGTTCATCTTCCTCTTCTTCTACTTCTAATTTTCATTCTTCTTCTTCCATTTCATTTTCTTCTTCTTCTTCTCTTACTACTTCTTCTTCTATTTCTCTTTCTTCTTCTTCTTCTTCCACTACTTATTCTTCTTCTTCTTCCACTTCTTCTTCTTTTTCTTGTTCATCTTCTTCAACATTAACATTATTAGCACCTTCTACTTCTTCTTATACTTCTTCTTCTACTTCTTGTTCTTCTACTTCTTCTACTTCTTCTTCTTCATCATCTTCTTCTTCTTCTACTTCTTTTTCTTCTTTTTCTTCTTCTTCTTCTTTTTTCTTCTTGTTCTTCATCTTATTTTGTTCTTCTTCTTTTTCTTCTTCTTTTTCTTCTTCTTCATCTACTTTTTTCTCTTCTTCTTCTACTACTTTTTCTTCTGTTTTCTTCTTCTTCTTCTTTTCCTCCTCCTTCTTCCTCTTTTTGTTCTTCTTCTTGCTCCTATTCTTCTATTTCATCCTCATCTTCTATCGATTGTTCTTTTCTTCTTCATCTTCTTCCTTTTCTTCATATTCTTCCTCTTCTCCTTCTACTCCTTTCTCTTCAACATATTCTTCTTCTTCTTCATCATCTCCTTCTTCTTCTTCTTCATCATCATCATCTTCTTTTTTTTTTTCTTCTTTTTCTTCTTCTTCTTCTTCTTTTTCTTCATCTTCTTCTACTTCCTCTTCTTCTTCTTCTTCTTCTTCTTCTCTTCTACTTCTTCATCTTTTTTTTCTTCTTCGTTTTCTTTCTTCTTCTTCTTCTTCTCCTCCTCCTCCTCCTCCTCCTCCTCCTCCTCCTTCTTCTTCATCTTCTCCTTCTTTTTCTTTTTCTACTTCTTCTTCCTCTTCTTCTCCTTCTACATCTGCTTCTTCTTCTTCATCTTTTTTTTTTCTTCTTCTTTAACTTGTTCTGCTTCTTCTTCTTTTTCTTTTTCTATTTCTATCTTCTTCTTCCTTCTTCTTGTTCATCTTATCTTCTTCATCTTTTCTCTTCTTCTTCTTCTTCTTCTAATTTTTGTTCTTCATCTGTTTCTTTCTCTTCTTCCCTTTTTCTTCTTCTTCTTCTTCTTCTCTTATTTCTTCTTCTTTTTCTTCTATTTCTCCTTCTTCTTCTTTTTTCTTCTCCATCTTCTTCTTCTTCTGCTTCTTCTTTTTCTTCTTCTTTAACTTTTTCTTCTTTTGCTTCTTCTTCTTCCCTTTTTCTTCTTCTTTTTCTTCTTCTTCTTTTTCTATCTTCTTTTTCCTTCTTCTTGTTCATCTTACCTTCTTCTTCTAATTTTTGTTCTTCTTTTATTCTGTTCCTTTCTCTTCTTCCCCTTTTCTTCTTCTTCTTCTTCTTCTTCTTCTTCTCTTATTTCTTCTTTTTCTTATGTTTCCTCTTCTTCTTCTTCTTCTTCTTTTTCATCTTCTTTTTCATCTTCTTTTTTCTTCTTCTTCTTCTTCTTCTTCCACTACTTCTTCTTCTTCTTCCACTTCTTTGTCTTTTTCTTCTTCATCTTCATCATCATTATCATTATTAGCATCTTCTACTTCCTCTTCTCCTTCTTTCTTCTTATAAACTTCTACTTCTTCTTCTTCTTCTTCATCTACTTCTTCTTTTTCTTTTATTTCTTCTTTTTACTCCTTTTTTCTTCTTCTTCTTCATCTCATCTTCATCTTCTTCTTTTTCTTCTTCTTCCTCATCTATTTTCTCACCTTCTTCTGCTACTTTTTCTTCTTTTAGTTCTTTTCCTCCATCTTTTTGTTCTTCTTTTAGTCCTCTTCTTCTTTTTTCGCCCTCAACTTCTTTCGATAGTTCTTTTTCTTCTTTTTCTTCTTTTTCTTCTTCCTCTTCTTCTTATTCTTTCTCTTCTTCTTCTTCTCATTTCTTTTTTACATATTCTTCTTCTTCTTCATCAACTTTTTCTTCTTCTTTATCTTCTTCTTGTTCTTCATCTTCTTCTTCTTCTTTATCTTCTTCTTCTTCTTTTTCTTCATCTGCTTCTACTTCCTCTTCTTCTTCTTCTTCATTTACTTCTTCCTCTTCAACTTCTTCTTCTTATTCTTCTTCTTCTTCTTCTTCCACTTCTTCTTTTTTTCTTCTTCCTCTTCAAGATCATCATAATCATCATCTTCCTCTTCTTCTTCTTCTCCCTTCTTCTTCTACTTCTTCTTCTTCTTCTTCTTCTTCTTCTTCTTCTTCTTCTTTCTTCTTCTTCTTCATCTTATCTTCTTCTTCTTCTTCTTCTTTGTGTTCTTTCTCTTCTACTACTTTTCTTCTACTTTTTCTTTTTCTTCTTCTTGTCCTTCTCCATCTTCCACTTTTTTCCTCTCCTTTTGTTTCCTCTTCTCCTTTCTCCTCCTCATGTTGTGCTGATTCTTCTTCTTCTTCTTCTTCTTTTTCTTCTTTCTATTGTTCTTCTTCTTCTTCTTCTTCCTTTTCTTCTTCATCTTCTTCTCCTTCTACATCTTCTACTTCTTCTCCTTCTTCTTCTTCGACTTCTCCTTCTTGTTGTTCTTCTTCTTCTCCTTCTTTTTCTTCTTTCTTCATTTTCTTCATCTTCTTCATCTTTTCAATCAACTTGTCCTTCTTCTTCTTCTTCTTCATCTTTTTCTTCTTCTTCTCCCCTTTTTTTCTTCTTTTTGTGCATCTTTCTCTTCTTCTTCTTCTTCTTTTTTCTTAATCTTCTTATTTTCCTTCTTCTTCTCTTCCTCCTCTTCTTCTTCTTCACCTATTCATTCTTCATTTATACTTCCACTTCTTCTTCTTCTTCTTCTTCTTTCTTTTTCACCTATTTGTTTTTTGCTTCTACTTAAACTTCTTGTTCGTCTTCTTCTTCTTGTTTTTCTTCTTCTTCTCCATCTTCTTCTTCTTCTTCCTTTTTTTTCATCGTCATGTTATTTTGCTTCTTCTTCTTCCTCTACATCTTTTTTTTCTTCTTTTCTTATTCGACTACTACTACAACTTCTTCTTCTCTCTTCTTCTTCTTCTTCATCGTCTTCTTCTTCTTCTTCTTCTTCTTCTTCTCATCTTCTTCTTTTTCGTCTTCAATTTCTTGTTCTTCTTCTTCTTCTTCTTCTTCTTCATCTTCCTGTTCTTATTTTACAACTACTACTACTATAACTTCTTCTTCTTCGTCTTCTTCTTCTTCTTCTCTTCAACTTCTTCTTCTTCTTCTTCCTCTTCTTTTACTTCTTCATGTCCTTCTTCTTCTTCTTCTTCCATTCTATTTCTTCTTCGGGTACTTCTTCTATCTTCTTCTTCTTTCTTCTTCTTGTTTATCATATTTTTCTTCATGTTTTATCATATTTTCTTCATCTTCCTCTTCTTCTTCTACTACTTTTTGTTCATCTTCTTCTTTTCCTTTTTCTTCTTCTTCTCCTTCTTCTTCTTCTTCTTCTTCTCTTATTTCTTCTTCTTCTTCAATTTCTTCTTCTTCTTCTTCTTCTTTTTCTTTTTCTTCATGTTCTTCTTCTCCTTCTTCTTCTTTCACTTCTTCTTCTTCTTCTACTACTTCTACAATTGCTACTTCTACTTCTTCTTTTTCATCTTCTTCTTCTGCTTCTTCTCCTTTTTCTTCTGCTTCTTCTTCTTCTTCTTTTTCTTCTTTTCCTTCTACATCTTCTTCTTCATGTTCTTCTTCTTCTTCCTCTTTTTCTTCTTCTTCTTCTTCTTCTTCTTCTTCAGCTTCTTCTTCTACATCTTCTTCTTCTTCTTCTTCCTCTTCTCCTATTTCTTCATCATCATCATCTACTTCTTCTTCTTCTTCTTCTATCTTCTTCATTTTCTTATCTTTATCTTCTTTTCTCTTTCTTCTTCATCTTCTTCTCCTATTTCTTTACGTTCTTCTACTTCATCTACTTCTTGTCCTCTACTTCTTCTTCTTCTTCTTCTTTTACTTCTTCTTCGTCATCTTCTTCTTCTTCCTCCTCTACTTCTTCTTCTTCTCTTTATTTTTCTACTTCTTGCACTTCTTGTTGTTGTTCTTCTTCTTCTTCATCTTTTTCTTCTTCATCTTCTTTTTCTTCTTCTTTTCTTCTTGTTCTTGTTTCTTCTTCTTCTTCTTCGTCTTCTTCCACTACTACCACTTTTTCTTCATCTTCTTTCTTCTTCTTCTTCTTTTTCCTCCACTTCTTCTTCTTCTTCTTGTATTTCTTCTACATATTCTTCTTCTTCTTCTTCTTCTTTTATTTCGTCTTTTTTCTTCTTCAAGTTTATTATTTGTTCTTCTTCTTGTTTTTCTTCTACTTCTTTTTTTTCTTCTTCTTCTTCATCATCAACTTCTTCTTCCTTTTCTTCTTCTTCTTCTTCTTCTTCTTTTCCTTTATTTACTTCCCCTACTACTACTTCTTCTACAACTTCTTCTTTTTTTCTACTTCTTCTTCATTTACTTCTTCCTCTTCTTCTTCTTTTTCTTCTCCTTCTTCTTCTTCTTCTTCTTCTTCTTCTTTTTCTTCTTCACCTTCATTTATCTACTCTACTTTTGCTCCTTCTTCTTCTCTTCTCTTCAACTTCTTCTACATCATCATCTTCTTCTTCTTCTACTTCTTCTTCTATTTAATCATCATCATTTTCATCTTCTTCTTCTGCTTCTACTTCTTCTTTATCATCTTCTTTGTCTTTTTCTTATTCTTCTTGTTCTTCTTCTTCAACTTCTTCTTCTTCTTCTTCAACTTCTTCTTCTTCTTCTTCTTCTTCTTCTTCTTTCTTCTTCTTCTCCTTCTTCTCCCATTTATTATTTTACTTCTTTATCATCTTCTTCTTCTTCTTCTTCTTCTTTTGCTTTTTCTTTTTTTCTTCTTCTTTTTCTTCATTTTCTTCTTCATGTTCTTCTTCTTCTTCTTCTTTCCTTTTCTTTCTTTCCTTCATCTTCTTCATCTTCTTCTCCTTCTTATTTTTCATCATCTTCTTCTCTTATTTCTTCTTCTTTTTCTACTTCTTCTTCTTCTTCATCTTCTTCTTTTATTTCTTCTTCATCATTATCATCATCTTCATCTTCTTCTACTACTACTACTTCTTCATCTTCCTCTCCATCTTTGACTACTTCTTCTTCTTATTCTTCTTCTTCTTCTAGTTCTCCTTTCTCTTCTTCTCCTTCTTTTTACACCTCTTCTTCTTCTATTTCATCTTCTTCTTCATCTTCTTCTTCTTCTCCTTCTTCTTCTCTTCTCTTTTTCTTCTTCTTCTTATTCTTATATTCTTCTTCTTTGTCTTCTTCTTCTACCTCCAATTTTTCTTCTTCTTCTTCTTCTTCTCCTTCTTCTTTTCTTCTTCATATTCTCTTCTTCTTTTTCTACTTCTCCGTTTTTTCTTCTTCTTCCTCATCTTTTTGTTGTTCTTTTTATACTTCTTCATATTCATCTTCTTATTCTTCTTATTATTCTTCTTCTTGTTCTTCTTGTTCTTCTTCTTCTTCTTCTTCTTCTTCTTATTTTTCTTCTTCTTCTTCTTCTTCTACTTCTTCTTTGTCTATTCTTCTTCTTCTTTTGCTCGTCCTCCTCCTCCCTCTCCTTCGTCTTCTTCTTCTCCTCCTTCTTCTTTTCCTTTTTATTATTACTCTTCTTCTTCTTCTCCTTCTTCTCCTTCTGCTTCTTCTTCTTCTTCTTATTCTTCTTCTTCTTCTTCTCCTTTTGCTCCTTCTTCTTCTTCTTGTTCTTATTCTTCTTCTGCATCATCATCATCATCTTCTTCTTCTTCATCTTCTTCTAATTATTCTTCTTCTTCTTATTCTTCTTCTTCTACTTCTTATTATTTTTGTTCGCCTTCTACTTTTTCTCCTTCAATTTCCTCTACTTCTTGTTCTTCGTGTTGTTCTTCTTCTTCTTCTTCTTCTTCTTGTTCTTCTTCTTCATCTTATTCCTCTTCTTCTTCTTCTTCTTCTTCTTTCTTCTTTTATTCTTCATCTTATTTACTTCTACATCTTTGTCATCTTCACTACTTTTTCATCTTCGCCTTCTTCGTCTTCTTCTTCTTCTTCTTTTTCTTCTCTCTCTTCTACTAATTTTTCATCTACTACTACTTCTTCTTCTTCTTCACTTTCTTCTTCTACCACTCCCTTTTTCTCATTCATCATCATCATCTTCTTCTTCTTCTACTTCTACTTCTTCTTCTTCTTCTTCATCTTCTCTTATTTCTTCATCATCTTCTTCTTTTTCTTCTTCATTTTCTTCTTAATTCTTCTTCCTTTTCTTCATCATCTTATCTTCCTCATCTTCTTCTTCTTCTTCTTCTTCTTCTTTCTCCTCTTCTTATTCTTCTTTCTCTTCTTTTTCTCTTAATTCTTCTTATTGTACGGCATCTTCTTCACCTTCTACTTCTTCTTTTTCTTCTTCTTCTTCTTCTTCTTCTTCTTCTTCTTCTGCTTTTTTTTCATCATCATCATCTTCTTCATCTTCTACTACTACTACTAGTACTACTCCTCCTACTTCTTTTTCATCTTCTTCTTTTGCTTCTTCTCCTCATTTTTCTTCTTATCCTCCTTTTACTTCTTCTTCTTCTGGTCCTTCTTCTTCTTGTTCATTTTCTTCTTCTTCTTCTTTTTCTTGTACTTCTTCTTCAGCTTCTTCTTTTACTTCTTCTTCTTCTTCTTCTTCTTCTTCTTCTATTCTTCTTCTTCTCCTCCTCCTATTTCCTCCTCCTCATCTTCTTCTTCTACTTTCTTTTTTCTTCTTCTTTTTCTTCTTCATCTTATCTTCTTCTTCTTCTTATTCTTCTTCTTTTGCTTCTGCTTTTTCATCTTCTTCATCTTCTACTACTTCTTCTTCTCCTATTTCTTCTTCTTGTATTCCTTCTTCTTCTTATTCTTCTTCTGCTTCAACTTCTACTTCTTCTTTTCTTCTCCTTCATTTTCTTCTTCTTCTATAACATCATTTTCAACATCATCATCATCATCTTCTTCTTCTTCTTCTTCTTTTTCTTCCCCATCTTACTCATCATCATCTTCTTCTTCTTCTTCATTTTTTCTTCTTTTTCTTCTTCTCCTACTTTTTTTTCTTGATCTTCTTCTTCTTCTTCTTCTTCTACTTCTTCTCCTATTACTTCTTCCTCTTCTACTTCTTCTCCTATTGCTTCTTCCTCTTCTTCTTCTCCTCCTCCTCCTCCTACTTCTTCTTCTCCTTCTTCTTCTTCTTCTCCTTCTACTTTTTTTATTGTTCTGGTTCTTATTCTTCTTCTTCTTCTCCTATTGCTTCTTCCTACTCTTCTTCTTCTTCTTCTTCTTAATCTTCTTCTTTCTTCTTTTTCTTCTTCTTCGTAATCTTATCTTCTTCTTGTTCTTCTTCATTATCTTGTTCTTCTTTTATTTCTTCTTCATCATTTCCTTATTTTTCTTCCTCTTCTTTTACTTATTCTTCTTCATCATCAATTTATTCTTCTTCTCTTATTTCTTCCTTTTGTACTTCTTCTTCTTCTTCATCATCATGATCGTCTTCTTCTTCTTCTTCTTTTTCTTCCTCTCCTTCTTCTTCTTCTTCTTCTTCTTCTTCTTCTTCTTTGTCTTCTTCTTGTTGTCCTTCTTCTTCTTCTTCCTCTTCTTCTTCTTCTTCTTCTTCTTCATCATCTTCTTCTTCTTCATCCTCTTCTTCTTCTTTATCTTCTTTTTCTTCATCTTCTTCTTCTCCTCCTTCTTCCTAAACTTCTCCTTCTTCTTCTTCTTCTACTTTTCCTTCTTCTTCTTCTTCTTCTTCTTCTTCTTCTTTCTCTTCTTCTATTTGTACTTCTTCTAGTTCTTCTTCTTCAACTTCTACTTCATCTTCTTCTTCTCCTCATCCTTCTTCATGTTGTTCTTCATCTTCTTCTGCTTCTTTTTTATCATCATTATTATCAACTACTTCTTCTTCTTCCTCTTCTTCTTCTTCTTCATTTCTTCTTCTACTTCATCTTCTTCTTCTTTTTGTTCGTCCTCCCCTTCTTTTTATTCTTCTTCATCTTGTCCATCTTCTACCCCTTGTTCTTCTTCTTTTCTTATTTCTTCATCATCATCATCATCATCATCTTTTTCTTGTCCTCCTTCTTTGTCTTCGTCTTATTGTTCTTCTTGTTCTTATTCTCTTTCTTCTTCTTTTTCTTCTACTTCTTTTTCTTCTTCTTCTTCTTCTTCTTCTTCTTCTGCTTCTTCAACTTCTTCTTCTCTTCTTTTTCTCCTCCTATTTATTCCTTTTCTTCTCCTTCTTCATCATTCTTCTTCTTCATCTTCTTCTCATTCATCTTATCTTCTTCATCTTCCTCTTCTTCTTCTTCTTCTTCTTCTTCTTCTTCTTCTTCTTCTTCTTCTTCTCCTTCTTCTTCCACTATTCTTCTATTTCTTCTTCTTATTCTTCTCCTTATTCTTCTTCTTCTTCTTCTTCTTCTTATAGTTCTTCTTCTTCTTCTTCTTCTTCTTCTTTTCTTCTTATTTTTATTCGTGTCCTTCATCTTTTTCTTCTTCTTCTTCTTCTTTTTGTTCTCCTTCTTCTTCTCCTTCTTCTTCTTCTTCTTCCTTGTTTTTTTCTTCTTCTTCTCCTCTTTTTTCTTCTTCTTCTTCTTCTTCTAATTCTTCCCTTTCTTCTTCTTCTTCTTCTTCTTCTGTTCTTTCTTCTTCATCCTCTTCTTCTTCTTCTTCTTCTTCTTCTTCTTCTTTTTCTTCTTCTTCCTCACCTATTTATTTTTCATTTCTACTTCCACTTCTTCTTCTTCTTCTTCTTCTTCTTCTTCTTCTTCTTCTTCTTTTTCTTCTTCTTCCTCACCTATTTATTTTTCATTTCTACTTCCACTTCTTCTTCTGCTTCTTCTTCTTCTTCTTCTTTTTCTTCCTCTTCTTCCTTTTCTTCGTGATCATTATCATCTTTTTCTGCTTCTTCTTCTTCTACTACTTTTTCTTCTTCTTCTTCTTCTTCGACTACTACTACAACTTCTTCTTCTTCTTCTTCTTCTCCTTCTTCTTCTTCTTCTTTGCTTCTTCTTCTTCTTAATCATCATCTTCTTCTTCTTCATCATCATCATCTTCTTCTTCTTCTTCTTCTTCTTCTTTATCTTCTTCTTCTTCTACTACAACTTCTTCAACTTCTTCTTCTTCTTCTTCTTTAACTTCTTCTTCTTCTTCTTCTTCTTCTTCTAGTTCTACTTCTTCTAATTTTTCTTCCCCCCTTTTTCTTTTTCATGTTCTTCTTCTTCTTCTTCTTCTATCTTCTATTTCTTTCTTCTTCTTATTCTTCTTTTTCTTCTAATACTTTTTGTTCTACTTCTTCTTTTTGTTCTTCTTTTCCTTCTCCTTCTTCCACTTTTCCTCTTCTTCTAGTTCCTCTTCTCATTTTTCCTCCTCGTCTTGCACTGATTCTTTTTCTTCTTCTTCTTCTTCTTCTTCTTCTTCTTCTCCTTCCTCTTCTTCTACTTCTCCTTCTTCTTCTTCTTCTTTTCTTCTTCTTCTTCTTTTTCTTCTTCTTATTCATGTTCTTCTTCTTCTACTACTACTTATTCTTCTTTTTCTTCTTCTTCTACAAATTCTTCTTCTACAAATTCTTCTTCTACAAATTCTTCTTCTTCTTCTTCAACTACTTCTTTTTCTTCTTCATCATCAACTTCTTCTTTTTCTTCTTCTTCTTCTTCTTCTACATTTTTTTGTTCTTTTTCTTCTTCTTCTTCTTTTTTCTTCTTTTCCTTCTCCTTCTTCATCTTTTTATCAACTTCTCCTGCTTCTTATTCTTCTTCATCTGCTTTTTTTTCTTCTTCTTCTTTTTGTAGTTCTTTTTCTTCTTCTTCTTCTTCTTCTTCTTCTATTTCTTAATCTTCTTCTTTTCCTTCTTCTTCTTCCTCTTCCTCCTCTTCTTCTTCTTTTTCTTCTTCTTCTTCACCTATTTGTTATTCGTTTCTACTTCTACTTCTTTTTCTTCTTGTTCTCTCTTCTTCACCTATTTATTCTTTGTTTCTACTTCTACTTCTTCTTCTTATTCCTCATCTTCCTCTTTTTCATCATCATCATCATCTTCTTCTGCTTCCTCTTCTTCTTCTTATTCTACATCTTATTTTCTTCCTATTTTCTTCTTCAACTACGACTACAACTTCTACTTCTTCTTCCTCCTCTTCTTCTTCTCATCTTCTTATTTTTCTTCTTCATTTCTTCTTCTTCTTCTTGTTCTACTACTACTATTACTTCTTTGTCTTCTTCTTGTTATTATTCTTCTTCTTCATGTTAACCTTCTTCCTCTTCTGCCTCCTATTCCTTCTTCTGGTACTTCTTCTTTTATCCTCTTATTCTTTCTTCTTCTTTTTCATCATATCTTTTTCGTGTTCCTCTTCTTCTTCTTCTTCTTCTATTTTTGTTCATCTTCTTCTTTTCCTTTTAATTTGTCCCCTTCTTCTTCTTCATCATCTTCTTCTTCTCTTATTTCTTCTTCTTCTATTTCTTCTACATCTTCTTCTTCTTCTTCTTTTTATTCTTCTTCTTCTTCTTCTTTTTATTCTTCTTCTTCTTCTTCCACATCTTATTCTTTTTCTTCTTCATCTTCATCATCATCATCATTATCATCATCTTCTACTTCTTCTCCTTCTTCTTCTGGTTCTTCTATTTCTTCTTCTTCTTCCTCTTCCTCTACTTCTTGTTTTTCTTCTTCGTTTTCTTCTTCTTTTTTCTTCTTCTTCTTCTTCTTCATCTTATCTACTTTTTTTCTTTTTCTTCTTCTTCCTCTTCTTTTTACTATTCTTCCTATATTACTTCTTGTTCTACTTCTTCTTCTTCTTTTGTTCCTTCTTCTTCCTCATTTTTGTTCTTGTACTAGCTTCATCTTCTTCCTTTTTCTCCTCATCTTCTACCGATTGTTCTTTTTCTTCTTCTTCTTCTTATTATTATTATTATTATTATTATTATTCTACATCTACTTCTTCTTCTTCTAATTCTTTATCTTCTTCTTGTCCTTCCTCTTCTTCTTCTTGTTCATCTTTTCCTTCTTCTTCAACTTTTCCTTCTTCTTTTTTCGATTCTTCTTCTTCTTCTTCTTCTTCTTCTTCCACTTCTTCTTCTTCAACTTCTTTTTCTTCTACTTCTTCCACTTCTTTTTCTTTTTGATCATCATCATCATCTTCTTCTTCTTCTCCTTCTTCTTTCTCTACTAATTCTTCTATATCTTCTTCTTCTTCTTCAACTTTTTCTACATCTTCTACTTCCTCTTCTTCTTCTTCTTCTTCTTCTTCTAGTTCTTCTTCGTCTTTTTTTTCCTCTTCATTTTCTTCTTCTTCTTCTTCTCCTCCTCCTCCTCCTCGTTCTCCTCCTCCTCCTCCTCCTCCTCCTCCTTCTTCTTCATCTTCTCCTTCTTTTTCTTTTTCTACTACTTCTTCTTCTCCTTCTCCATCTTCTTCTTCTTCTTCATCTTCTTTAACTTCTTCTTCTTTTGCTTTTTCTTCTTCTGCCCTTTTTCTTCTTCTTTTTCTTGTCCTTCTTTTTCTATCTTCTTCTTCCTTCTTTTTATTCATCTTATCTTCTTCATCTTCCTCTTCTTCTCTTTCTTCTTCTAATTTTGGTTCTTCTTCGTTTGTTCCTTTCTCTTCTTCCCCTTTTCTTCTTCTTCTTCCTCTCTTGTTTCTTCTTCTTCTTCTATTTCTCCTTCTTCTTCTTTTTCTTCTTCTTCTTCTCCTTCTTCTCCATCTTCTTCTTCTTCTTCATCTTCTTTTTCTTCTTCTTTAACTTCTTCTTCTTCTGCTTCGTCTTCTTCTACCATTTTTCTTCTTCTTCCTTCTTCTTGTTCATCTTATCTTCTTCATCTTACTCTTCTTCTTCTTCTTCTAATTTTTGTTCTTCTTTTATTCTATTCCTTTCTCTTCTTCCCCTTTTCTTCTTCTTCTTCTCTTATTTCTTCTTCTTCATCTATTTCTCCTTCTTCTTCTTCATCTTTTTCTTCTTCTTTTTCTTCTTCTTCTTCTTCTTCCACTACTTCTTCTTCTTCTTTCACTTCTTTGTCTTTTTCTTCTGCATCTTCATCATCATTATCATTATCAGCATCTTCTACCTCCTCTTCTCCTTCTTCTAATCTTCTACTTCTTCTTCTTCTTTTACTTCTTCTTTTTCTTCTATTTCTTATTCTCCTTCTTTTTTCTTCTTCTTCTCATCTTCATCTTCTTCTTTTTTTTCTTCTTCCTCATCTATTTTCTCTTCTTCTTCTACTACTTTTTTTTCATACTTCTTCTTTTCCTCCTCCTTCTTCATCTTTTTGTTCTTCTTCTAGCTCCTCTTCTTCTTTTTCGCCCTCATCTTCTACCGATTGTTCTTTTTCTTCTTCTTATTCTTCCTCTTCTCCTTCTTCTCATTTCTCTTCTACATATTCTTCTTCTTCTTCATCAACTTTTTCTTCTTCTTTATCTTCTTCTTCTTCTTCATCTTCTTCTTCTTCTTCTTCTTCTTCTTCTTCTTTTTGTTCATCTGCTTCTACTTCCTCTTCTTCTTCTTCTACTTTTACTTCTTATTCAACTTCTTCTTCTTATTCTTCTACTTCTTCCACGTCTTCTTTTTTTTTCTTCTACATCTTCAAGATCATCATAATCATCATCTTCCTCTTCTTCTTTTTCTCCTTCTTCTTCTATTAATTCTTCTATTTTTTCTTCTTCTTCTTCTTCTTCTTCTCCTTCTTCTTCTTCTTATTCTTCTTCTTCTTCTTTCTTCTTCTTCATCATCTTATCTTCTTCTTCTTCTTCTTCTTCTTTGTCTTCTTCCTCTTCTACTACTTTTTCTTCTACTTTTTCTTTTTCTTCTTCTTGTCTTTCTTTTTCTTCCACTTTTTCCTCTTCTTCTATTTCCTCTTCTCCTTTCCCCTCCTCATGTTTTGCTAATTCTTCTTCTTCTTCTTCTTTTTCTTCATTCTGTTGTTCATCTTCTTCTTCTTCTTCTTCCTATTCTTCTTTTTCTTCTTCTTCTCGTTTTACATCTTCTACTTCTTCTTCTTCTTCTTTGACTTCTCCTTCTTCTTCTTCTTCTTCTTCTCCTTCTTTTTCTTCTTTCTTCATTTTCTTCATCTTCTTCATCTTTTCATCAACTTGTCCTTCTTCTTCTTCTTCTTCTTCTTTATATTTTTCTTCTTTTTCTCCCCCTTTTTTCTTCTTCTTTTTGTACATCTTTCTCTTCTTCTTCTTCTTCTTCTTCTCATTCTTAATCTTCTTCTTTTCCTTCTTCTTCCTCTTCCTCCTCTTCTTCTTTTTCTTCACCTATACTTCTTTTGTTTATACTTCTACTTCTTCTTCTTCTTCTTCTTCTTCTTTCTTTTTCACCTATTTGTTTTTTGCTTCTACTTCTACTTCTTCTTCGTCTTCTTTTTCTTCTTTTTCTTCCTCTTCTTCCTTTTTTTCATCATCATCTTGTTCTGCTTTTTCTTCTTCTTCTCTTCTTCCTCTGCATCTTTTTTTTTTCTTCTTTTCTTCGTCGACTGCTACTACAACTTCTTCTTCTTCTTCTTCTACTTCTTCTTCTTCATCGTCTTCTTCTTCTTCTTCTTCTCATCTTCTTTTTTTTCTTCTTCAATTTCTTGTTCTTCTTCTTCTTCATCATCTTCCTCTTCTTATTTTACAACTACTACTACAACAACTTCTTCTTCTTCATCTTCTTCTTCTTCTTCTTGAAGTTCTTTTTCTTCTTCTTCTTCTTCCTCTTCTTTTACTTCTTCAAGTCCTTCTTCTTCTTCTTCTTCCCTTTTATTTCTTCTTCTGGTACTTCTTCTATCTTCTTCTTCTTTCTTCTTTCTTGTTTATCATATCTTCTTCATTTTCCTCTTCTTCTTCTTTTACTTTTTGTTCATCTTCTTCTTTTCTTTTTTCTTCTTCTCCTTCTTCTTCTTTTTCTCTTATTTCTTCTTCTTCTCCGATTTCTTCTTCTTCTTCTTCTTCTTCTTCTTCTTCTTCTTCTTTTTGTTCGTCTTCTTCTTCTTCTTTTTCTTCATGTTCTTCTTCTCCTTCTTCTTTCACTTCTTCTTCTACTACTTCTACAATTGCTACTTCTACTTCTTCTTTTTCATCTTCTTCTTCTACTTCTTCTTCTTCCTCTTTTTCTACTTCTCCTTCTACATCTTCTTCTTCCTCTTTTTCTTCTTCTTCTTCTTCTTCTTCAGCTTCTTCTTCTTCTTCTTCTTCTTCTTCTTCTTCTTCTTCTTCTTCTTCTTCCTCTTCTCCTATTTCTTCATCATCATCATCTACTTCCTCTTCTTGTTCTTCTTTCTTCTTCTTTTTCTTTTCTTTATCTTCTTTTTCTCTTTCTTCTTCTTTTTCTTCTCCTATTTCTTCATGTTCTTCTACTTCTACTTTTTCTTCTTCTCTTCATCTTCTTCTTCTTTACTTCTTCTTTGTCATCCTCTTCTTCTTCCTCCTCTATTTCTTCTTCTTCTTCTTCTTCTCTTTCTTTTTCTACTTCTTCATGCACTTCTTGTTGTTCTTCTTCTTCTTCATCTTCTTCTTCTTCATCTTCCTTCTTCTTCGTCTTCTTCCACTACTACTACTTTTTCTTCCTCTTCTTTTCTTCTTCTTCTTCTTCTTTTTCCTCCACTTCTTCTTCTTCTTCTTCTTGTATTTCTTCTTCATATTCTTCATCTTCTTTCTATTCTTCTTCTTCTTCTTCTTCTTCTTTAATTTTGTCTTTTTTCTTCTTCATTTTGTTATTTGTTCTTCTTCGTGTTTTTCTTCTACTTCTTTTTTTTTCTTCTTCTTCATCATCATCTTCTTCTACTACCACTACATCTTCATCTTCGCCTCCACCTTCGACTACTTCTTCTTCTTATTCTTCTTCTTCTACTTCTCCTTCCTCTTCTTCTCCTTCTTTTTACACCTCTTCTTCTCCTATTTCGTCTTCTTCTTCATCTTCAACTTCTTCTCCATCTTCTTCTTCTTCTCCTTCTTCTTCACTTCTCTTTTTCATCTTCTTCTTCTTCTTCTTCTTCTTCTTCTTATATTCTTCTTCTTCTTTGTCTTCTTCTTCTGCCTCCACTTTTTCTTCTTTTTCTTCATATTTTTTCTTCTTCATATTCTCTTCTTCTTCTTTTTCTACTTCTTCTCCTTTTTTTCTTCTTCTTCCTCTTCTTTTTGTTGTTCTTTTTATACTTCTTCATATTCATCTTCTTATTCTTCTTATTCTTCTTCTTCTTCTTCTTCTTCTTCTTCTACTACTACTACTACTACTACTTCTTCTTCATCTATTTCTTCTTCTTCATTTTCTTCTTCTTCTTCTTCTTCTTCTGCTCCTCCTCGTCCTCCCTCTCCTTCTTCTTCTTCTTCTCCTTCTTCTTCTTTTTCTTCTTCTTATTCTTCTTCTTCTTCTTCTCCTTCTCCTTTTTCTCCTTCTGCTTGTTCTTCTTCTTCTTATTCTTCTTCTTTTTCTTCTTCTTTTTCTTCTTCTTCTTCTCCTTCTTCCCCTTCTTCTTCTTCTTCTTCTTCTTCTTCTTCATCTTCTTCTTCTTCTTCTTCTTCTTCTTCATCTTTTTCTAATTATTCTTCTTATTATTCTTCTTCTTCTACTTCTTATTATTCTTCTTTGTCTTCTACTTTTTCTCCTTCAATTTCTTCTACTTCTTGTTCTTCTTCTTCTTCTTCTTCTTATTCCTCTTCTTCTTCTTCTTCTTCTTATTCCTCTTCTTCTTCTTCTTCTTCTTATTCCTCTTCTTCTTCTTCTTCTTTCTTCTTTTATTCTTCATCTTATTTAGTTCTACAACTTTGTCATCTTCTCTACTTTTTTATCTTCGCCTTCTTCGACTTCTTCTTCTTTTTCTTCTCCTTCTTTTTCTTCTTCTACTACTACTACTACTACTTCTTCTTCACTTTCTTCTTCTACCACTCCTTCTTCTTCTCCTTCATCTTCTTCTTCTTCTTCTTCTTCTTCTTCTTCTTCTTCTACTTCTACTTCTTCTTCATCATCTTCTCTTATTTCTTCATCTTCTTCTTCTTCTTCTTTGTTTTCTTCTTAATTCTTCTTCCTTTTCTTCATCATCTTATCTTCTTCATTTTCTTCTTCTTCTTCTTCTTCTCTTTCTTTTCCTTCTTCTTTCTCCTCTTCTTATTCTTCTTCCTCTTCTTTTTCTCTTAATTATTATTGTTGTGCTGCATCTTCTTCACCTTCTACTTCTTCTTCTTTTTCTTCTTCTTCATCTTCATCTTCATCTGCTTCCTCTTTATCTTCTTCTTATACTACTACTGCTTCTTCTTCTTCTTTTTCCTCTTCTTCTTCTTCTTCTTCTTCTTCTTCTGCTTTTTTTTCATCATCATCATCATCATCATCATCTTCTTTTACTACTACTACTACTACTCCAACTACTTTTCCATCTTTTTCTTTTGCTTCTTCTTCTCCTCCTTCTTCTTCTTATCCTCCTTTTATTTCTTCTTCTTCTTCTTGACCTTCTTCTTCTTCCTTTTCTTCTTCTTCTACTTGTTCTTGTACTTCTTTTTTAGCTTCTTCTTTTACTTCTTCTTCTTCTTCTTCTATTCTTCTTCTTCTCCTCCTCCTATTTCCTCATCATCATCTTCTTTTTCTTCTTTCTTTTTTCTTCTTCTTTTTCTTCTTCATCTTATCTTCTTCTTCTTCTTCTTCTTCTTTTCCTTCTACTTTCTCATCTTCTTCATCTTCTACTACCTCTTCTTCTTCTCATATTTCTTCTTGTATTCCTTCTTGTTCATATTCTTCTTCTTCTGCTTCCACTTCTTCTTCTTCTTCTTTTCTTCTCCTTCATCATCTTCTTCTTCTACAACTTCATTTTCAACATCATCAACATCATCATCATTATCTTCATTATCATCATCATCTTCTTCTACTTCTTCTTCTTCTTCTTCTTTTTCTTCCCCATCTTCATCATCATCATCTACATGATCTTTTTCTTCTTCTTTTTCTTCTTCTCCTTCTGCTTCTTTTTCTTGTTCTCGTTCTTCTTCTTCTTCCTCTCGTATTGCTTCTTCATCTTCGTCTTCTCGTCCTCCTCCTCCTCCTTCTTCTACTTCTTCTCCTTCTTTCTCTTCTTCTCCTTCTACTTTTTTTTCTTATTCTTGTTCTTCTTCTTCTTCTTCTCCTATTGATTCTTCATGTTCTACTTCTTCTTCTTCTTCTCCTCCTCCTCCTCCTATTTCTTCTTTTTGTTCTTCTTGTTCTTCTTATTCTTCTTCTTTCTTCTTTTTCTTCTTCTTCGTAATCTTATCTTCATCTTGTTCTTCTTCATTATCTTGTTCTTTTATTTCTTCTTCTTCATTTCCTTCTTTTTCTTCCTCTTCTTCTACTTCTTTTTCTTCCTCATCATTTTCTTCTTCTTCTCTTATTTCTTCTTTTTTTACTTCTTCTTCTTCATAATCATCATCGTCTTCTTCTTCTTCTTTTTCTTCCTCTCCTTCTTCTTCTTCTTCTTTTTCTTCTTTGTCTTCTTCTTCTTGTTATTGTTCTTCTTCTTCTTGTTCTCCTTTTTCTTCTTCTTCTTCTTCTTCTTCTTCTTCTTCTTCTTCATCCTCTTCTTCTTCTTCATCTTCTTTTGCTTCATCTTCTTCTTCTCCTACTTCTTCCTAAACTTCTTCTTCCTCTTTTTCTACTTCTTCTTCTTATTCTTCTTCGTCTTCTTCTTTCTCTTCTTCTTCAAGTTCTACTTCATCTTCTTCTTCTTCTCCTCGTCCTTCTTCTTGTTCTTCATCTTCTTTCGCTTCTTTTTTATCATCATTATTATCATCAACTTCTTCTTCTTCTTCCTCTTCTTCTTCTTCCCTTCTTCTTCTACTTCATCTTCTTCTTCTTTTTCTTCGTCTTCCCCTTCTTTTTATTCTTCTTCATCTTGTCCAACTTCTACTCCTTGTTCTTCCTCTTTTCTTATTTCTTCATCATCATCATCATCATCTTTTTCGTGTCCTCCTTCTTTGTCTCCTTCTTGTTGTTCTTCTTGTTCTTATTCTCTTTCTTCTTTTTCTTCTACATCTTTTTCTTCTTCTTCTTCTTCTTCTTCAACTTCTACTACTTCTTCTTCTTCTTCCTCTTCTTCATCATCATCATGTTCTTCTAGGTCTTCTTCTTCTTCTCCTATTTATTCTTTTTCTTCTCCTTCTTCATCATCCTTCTTCTTCTTCTTCTTCTTCTTATTCATCTTATCTTCTTCATCTTCCTCTTCTTCTTCTTCTCCTTCTTCTTCTATTATTGTTCTATTTCTTCTTCTTCTTCTTCTTCTTCTTATTCTTCTTCTTCTTCTTCTTCTTCTTCTTCTTCTTTTCTTCTTATTTTTATTTGTGTTCTTCTTCTTGTTCATCTTCTTCTTCTTTTTGTTCTCCTTCTTCTTCTCCTTCTTCTTCTTCTTCTTCTTCTTCCTTGTTTTTTTCTTCTTCTTCCCCTCCTTTTTCTTCTTCTTCTTCTTCTTGTTCTTCTTCTTCTTTTTCTTCTTCTTCCTCACCTGTTTATTTTTCATTTCTACTTCCGCTTCTTCTTCTTCTTCTTCTTCTTTTTCTTCTTCTTCTCAATCTTCTTCTTCGTCTTCTTCCTTTTCTTCGTCATCATTATCATCTTCTTCTGCTTCTTCTTCTTCTTCTACTTCTTTTTCTTCTTTTTCTTCTTCTTCGACTACTACTACAACTTCTTCTTCTTCTTCTTCTCTTCTTCTTCTTCTTAATCATCATCATCTTCTTCATCTTCATCATCATCATCATCTTCTTCTTCTTCTTCTTCTTCTTCTTCATCTTCTTCTTCTGCTACAACTACTATTACAACTTCTTCTTCATCATCTTCTTCTTCTTCTTCTTCTTTAACTTCTTCTTCTTCCTCTTCTTCTTCTTCTAGTTCTACTTCTTCATGTTCTTCTTCTTCTTCTTCTTCTTCTACTTCTTCTTCCCCCCTTTTTCTTTTTCATGTTCTTCTTCTTCTTCTTCTATCTTCTACTTGTTTCTTCTTCTTTTTCTTCTTCTTCTAATATTTTTTCTTCTACTTCTAATTTTTCTTCTTCTTTTCCTTCTCCTTCTTCCACTTTTCCTCTTCTTCTAGTTCCTCTTCTCATTTTTTCTCCTTGTCTTCTACTAATACTTTTTCTTCTTCTTCTTCTTCTTCTTCTTCTTCTTCTCCTTCTTCTTCTTCTACTACTTCTTCTTCTTCTTCTTCTTCTTCTTTTCTTCTTCTTCTTCTTCTTCTTCTTCTTCTTATTCATGTTCTTCTTCTTCTACTACTACTTATTCTTCTTTTTCTTCTTCCTCTACATCTTCTTCTTCTTCTTCTTATTCTTATTCTTCTTCTTCTTCTTCAAATACTTCTTCTTCTTCTTCATCATCTTCTTTTTCTTCTTGTTCTTATTCTTCTTCTTCTACATTTTTTGCTTCTTCTTCTTCTTCTTCTTTGTTCTTTTCCTTCTCCTTCATCTTTTCATCAACTTCTCCTGCATCTTATTCTTCTTCTTTTGCACTTTTTTTAGTTCTTTTTCTTCTTCTTCTTCTTCTTCTTCTTCATCTCCTTCTATTTCTTATTCTTCTTCTTTTCCTTCTTCTTCCTCTTCCTCCTCTTCTTCTTCACCTATTTGTTCTTCGTTTCTACTTCTGCTTCTTTTTCTTCTTGTTCTCTCTTCTTGACCTATTTATTCTTTGTTTCTACTTCTACTTCATCTTCTTGTTCCTCATCTTCCTCTTTTTCATCATCATCATCATCTTCTTCTGCTTCCTCTTCTTTTTCTTATTCTACATCTTTTTTTCTTCCTCTTTTCTTCTTCAATTACTACTACAACTTCTACTTTCTTCTTCCTCCTCTTCTTCTTCATCATCTTCATCTTCCTCTTCTTCTTCTTCTCATCTTCTTATTTTTCTTTGTCATTTCTTCTTCTTCTTCTTCTTCTTCTACTACTACTACTTTTTTGTCTTCTTCTTCTTCTTCTCCTATTTCTTCATCATCATCTTCTTCTTCTTCTTCATTTTTCTTCTTTTTTTCTTCATCTTATCTTCTTCTTCTTCTTCTTCTTCTTGTTCTTTTCCTTCTTTTTCCCCTTCTTCTTCTTCTTCTTCTACATCTTCTTCTTTCTCCTATTTCTTCTTCTTGTATTGCTTCTTCTTCTTCTCCTATTTCTTCTTCTTGTACTTCTTCTTCTTCTTCTACTTGTTCTTCCTCTTTTTCTTCTTCTTCTGCTACTTCCACTTCTTCTTTTTCTTTTCTTCATCTTGATCTTCTTCTTCTACTACATCATCTTCAACATCATCATCATCGTCTTCTTCTTCTTCTTCTACTTCATTTTCTTCTTCAGCTTCATCATCATCATCATCATCCTCTTCTTCCTCTTCTTCTTCTTCTGCTTCTTCTTCTGCTTCTTCTTGTTCTTCTTCATCTTATTCTTCTTCTTCTTCATCTACTTCTTATTTTTCTTCTTCTTCTTCTCATTCTTCTTCTTCTTCTTCTTCTCCTTCTTCTTCTTCTCCTTCTTCTACTTCAACTTCTATTATTTCTTCTTTTTCTTCTTTTTCTTCAGCATCATCTTCTTCATCTTTTTCTTTCTTATTCTTCTTCTTCATCTTATCTTTTTCTTCTTCTTCTTCTTCATATTTTTCTTCTTCATCTTCTTCTTTTTCTTCTCGTTTTTTCTTCTGCTTGTTCTTCTTCTACTTCTTCATCATCTTATCTTCTGCTTCACCTCTTTTTTCTTCTTATTCTTCTCCTTCTTCTTTTTTCTTCTTCTTTTTCTCCTTCATCTTCTTCCTCTTTTTCTTCTTGATCTTCTTCTTCTGTTACTTCATCTCCTTCTTTTTCTTATCCTCCAACTTTTTCTACTTTTTCTTCTTCATGTTATTATTCTGCTTCTTCTCCTTATTCATCTTCTTCTACTTCTTCTTTTTGTCTTTCTTCTTTTCCTTCTTCTTCTCCTTCTTCGTCTTCTTCGTCTTTTCTTTCTTCTTTTTCCACTTCTTCTTCTTCTTCTTCTTCTTCTTCTTTTATTTCTTCTTCTTTTTCCTCTTCTTCTTCTTCTTCTTCTTCTTCTCCTTCTACTTCTTCATATTCATCTTATCTTCTTATTTTTCTTCTTCTTCTACTTCTTCTCTTTCATCTTCTTTTTCTTTTTTTCTTTTTGTTCTTCTTCTTCTCCTTAACTTCTTCCTCTTCATCATCATCTTATTCTTCTACTACTTTTTCTTCTTCTTCTTCTTGTACTACTTCTTCTTCTTCATCATCATCGTCTTCTTTTTCTTCTTCTCCTTCTTGTTATTCATCTTCTTCTTCTTCTTCTTGTTTTTCTTCTTTTCCTTCTTCTTTTTGAACTTCTTCTTCTTCTTTTCCTTCTTCTTTTTCAACTTCATCTTCTTCTTTTGCTTCTTCTTCTTCTCATCCAATTTCATCTTCATTTTCTCCTTCTTCTACTTCTACTTATTTTCCTTCTTCTTCTTCCTCTTCTTCTTCTACATTTTATCTTCTTCTTCCATTGCTCTTCCTCTTCTTCTTCTCCTTCTTCTTCTTCTTCTTCTTCTTCATCTTTTTCTTCTTCTTCTTCTTCTTCTTCTTCTTCTTCTTCTGCATCTTCTTCTTCTACTTCTTCTACTACTTTTCTTTTTGCTTCTTCTTCTTCTTCTTCTTCTCTTCCTCTACTTCCTCTTCTTCTTTTTCTTTATCTTCCATTCTTAATGCTCTATTAGTATTACTTCTTCTATTTCTTCTTCTTCTCCTCCTTCTTCTTTTTCTTTTTCTTCTTCTTCTTCTTCTCTTTCTTCTTCTTTTTCTTCTTCTTTTTCTTCTTCTTCTTCTTCTCCTTCTTCTTCTCCTCCATCTTCTGCTTCTACTTCTACTTATTCTATTTCTTCTTCTTCTTCATCATCATCATCATCGTCATCTTCATCAACTTCTTTCTTTTTTTCTTCTTCATCTTTTCTTCTTCTTCTTCTACATCTTCTTCT
>JAIUJO010003441.1:40000-42500 GCA_023846275.1 Vanilla planifolia
TCTTCTGCTTCTGCTTCTTCTTCTTCTTCCTCTTCTTTTTCTCATTCAACTTCTTCCTCTTCATCTTCATCATCATCTTCTTCTTCTTCTACTTTTCTTCTCCTTCAACTTCTTCTTCATCTTCATCTTTTTCTTCTTGTTGTCCATCTTCTTCTTATTCCTCTTGTTCTTCTTGTCTTTCTTCTTTTCCTTCTTTTCCCTCTTCTTTGTCAACTTCTTCTTCTTGTTTTCCTTCTTCTTTTTCAACTTCTATTCTTCTTCTTCTTCTGCATCTTCTTCATCTCCTCCTATTTTTTGTTCATTTCTTCTTCTTCTTCTTCATTTGCTCTTCCTCTTCTTCTCTTTCTTTTTCTTCTTCTTCTTCTTCTCTTCTTCTTTTATTATTGCTTTTTCTCTTTCTTCTTCTTCTTCTGCTTCTTCTCCCTCTTCTTCTTTTTATTCATCTTTCATTCTTATTGCTCTACTATTATTACTTCTTTTTCTTCTTCTTCTTATTTTTCTTCTTCTTCTTCTCCTTCTTCTTCTTCTTTTTCTTCCTCTTGTTCTTCTACTTCTTCTTCTTCTCCTTCTTCTACTTCTACTTGTACTTCTACTATTTCTTCTTTTTCTTCTTCTTTGTCATCATCTTCTTCATCTTCTTCTCCTTCTTCATCTTATCTTCTTCTTCTTCACATTCCTCTTCATATTTTTCTTCTTCTTCATCTTCTTCTTCTTCTTCTTTTTTCTTTGGCATCTTCTTCTTCTACATCTTCATCATCATATCTTCTACTTAACCTCTTTCTTCTTTTTCTTCGTCGTCTTCTTCTTCTTCTTCTTCTTTTTCTTATTTTTCTTATTTTTCTTTTTCTCCTTCATCTTCTTCCTCTTCATCTTCTTTCTTCTTCTTCTATTACTTTTCTTCTCATTCATCATCTTCTTCTTCTTCTTGTCTTTTTTCTTTTCCTTCTTCTCCTTCTTCTTCTTTGTCTTCTTCTTCTTCTTTTCCATCTTCTTTTTCAACTTCTTCTTGTTCTTCTTCTTCTTCTTCTTCTTCTTCTTCTTCTTCTTGTTCTTCTTCCTCTTCTTCTTCTTATTATTATTTTCTTCTTCTTCCTCTTCTTCTACTTGTTCTTGTTCTTCTTCTCCTCCTTCTTCTTCTTATTCTTTTTCTTCTTTTTCTAAATGTTCTCCTCATTCTTATTTTTCATCATCATAATTTGCATCATTATCTTCTTCTTCTTCTTCTTCTTTTTCTTCTTCTTCATCATCTTCTTCTTTTTCTTCTTCTTCTTCTTCTTCTTCTTCTACTTCTTCTTCTTCCTCTTCTTCTGCAACATCAACTTCTTCTTCTCCTTATTCTTCTTCTTCTTCTTCTCGTTCTTTTTCTCTTTCTTCTTCATCTTCTTCATCATCATCATCTTCTTCTTCTTCTATCTTTCTCTTCTTCTTAGTATTCTTGTTGTTGTTCTTCTTCTTCTTCTCCTCCTCCTCCTCCTATATCTTCTTCTTCCTCCTCCTTTTGTTCATCTTCTTCTTCTTCTTCTTCTGGTTTCCTCTTCTTTTTGCACATCCTTTTCTTCCTATTCTCGTACTATTTCTTCTTCTTCTTCTTCTTCTTCTACTTCTTTTTCTTCCTATTCTTCTAGTTGTTTTTCTTCTTCTCCTTCTTCTTCATCTTCTTCTTCTTCTTCTTCTTCCTCTTCTTCTTCTTCTTCTTCATCATGAACATCATCTTCTTCTTCTTCCTCTTCTTCTACTCCTTCATCATCACCATCTTCTTCTTCTTCTTCATCATGATGGTCATCTTCTTCTTCTTCTTCTTCGTCTTCTACCTCTTCTTCTTCTCCTTGTTCTTCTTCTTCTTCTTCTTCTTCTTCGCCTTCTTCTCCCTCTTCTTTCTCTTCTTCTTCTTCTTCTTCTTCTTCATTTTCTTTTACATCTTCTTCTTCATGTTCTTCTTCCTCCACATATTCTTCTTCTTCTATTCCTTTTGAAACTTCTTCTTCTCATTTTTCTTCTTCTTCTTGTTCTTATTCCTCTTCTACTACTACTTCTTCATCTTCTTCTTCTTCTTCTTCTTCTTCTTCTTCATCTCCTTCTTCTTCATTTTCTTTGCCTTCTTTTTCTTCTTTTTCTTCTAGTTCTTCTTCTTCTTCTTCTACTTCTCCTTTTTCTTCTTCTTCTTTCTTCTTCTTCTTCTCTCTTCTTCTTCGTCTTCATGCTAACTTCTTCTTCTTCTTCTTTGTCTTCTTCTTCTTCTTTCTCTTCTTCTTCTTTTTCCACTTCTTCTTCTTCTTTATCTTCTTCTTCTTTTTCTCCTTAAGCTTCTTCCTCTTCTTCTTCTTCTTTTTCTTCTTGTTCCTCATCTTCTTTTTCTTCTTCTTCTTCTTCTTCATCATCTTCTTCTTCTCCTGCTGCTTCTTTTCTTCTTCTTCTTCTTCTCCTTCTTATTTTTATTCCTCTACTACTACTAATACTTCTTTTTCTTCTCTTCTTCTACTACTCCTCCACCTCCTTGTTC
>JAIUJO010003441.1:47500-50000 GCA_023846275.1 Vanilla planifolia
TCTTCGTCTTGTACTTCTTCTCCTCCTTCTACATCTTCTTCTCCTTCTGCTTCTTCTTCTTCTCCTATTTCTTCTTCTTCATCTACGTCTTCTTCTTCTTTCTTCTTCTTCTTATTCTTCTTTATCTTATCTTCTTGTTCATTTTCTTCTTCTTCTTCAGTTTCTTTTTCATATTCTTCTTCTTCTTCTTCTATTTTTCCTTCTTCTTCTTTCTCTTCTTAATCGTCTTCTTTTCTTCTTCTTCTTCTTCTCTCATTTCTTCTACTTCTAGTTCTTCTTTTCCTTCTTGTTCTTCTTCTTCTTCTTCTTTTTAATCTTCTTCTTCTTCATCTTCTTCTTCTCCTTCTTCTTCTTCTTCTTGCTCTTCTTTTACTTCTACATCTTTTTCTTCTTCCTCTTCTTCTTCTTCTTCTTCTTATTCTTTTATTTCTTCTACTTCTCCTTATTGCTCTTCTACTACTTCTTCTTCATCATCTTCTTCCTCTCCTTCTTCTTTTTCTTCTTCTTCTTCTTCTTCTCATTCTTCTCCTTCTTCTTCTTCTTCTTCTTCTTTTACTTCTTCTTCTTCTCCTTCTTATTCTCCTTCTTTTTCTTCTATTTCTTCTTCTTCTTCTTTTTATTCTTCTTCTTTTTCTTCTTGTTTCTTCTTCTCCTTCTTTGGCTTACCTTCTTCTTCTTCAGCTTCTTGTTTTTCTTCTTCTTCTTCTTCTTCTTCTTCTTTTTATCTTCTTTTTTATCTCCTTAATCTTCTTCTTCTCCTTCTTTTTCTTTTTTCTTCTTCCTCGTCATCTTTTTCTTCTTCATTTTATTCTTCTTCTTCTACTTCTTCCTCTCCTTCTACTTATTTTCTTCTTTGGCTTATTATTCTTTTTTTCTTCTTCTTCATCTTCTTTTTCTTCTTATTCTATTTCTTGTTGTTCTACTTCTTCTCCTTCTTCATCTTCTTCTTCTCATTCTCCTCCTTCTTCTTTTTATTTATCTTCTTTTGCCTCTTCTTCTTCTCCTTATTGTTTTTCTTCTTTTCCTTCTTCTACATCTTCTTCTTCTTCTTCTACTTCTTCTCCTCCTTCTTCATCATCATCTTCTTCTTCTTCTTCTTCTTCTTTTGTTTCTTCTTCTTCTCCTCCTACTGTTTCTTCTTCTTCTTCTTCTTCTTCTTCTTCTTTCTCCTTCCTCTTCTTCTTCTTCTTCTTCTTCTTCTTCTTCTTCTTCTACTTATCTACTTCTTGTTCTTCTTCTTCTTCATCCTCTTCCTCTTTTTCTTTTATTCCTTCTTCTTGCTCCTCTTGTGCTTCTTTTTTCCTTGTTTTCCTTCTTCTCTAATTTCTTCCTCTTCTTCACTTCTTCTAGTCCAACTTCTTCTTCTTCTTTGTCTTTTCTTCATCATCATCATCTTCTTTTTCTTCCTCTCCTTCTTCTCCTCCTCCTTGTCCTTCTTTTTCTTCTTCTTCTTCTTCCTCTTCATCATCAGCTTCTTGTTTAGTTTATTCTTTTTATTCTACTCCTCTTTTTCGTTCTTCTTCTTCTCCTTCATCTTTTTGTTCTTCTTCTTCTTTTGTTCTTCTTCATTTTCTTCTTCTACATCCTCTTCTTCTCCTTCTTCTTCTTCATCTATTTCTTCTCCTTCATCTTATGTTCTTCTTCTTCTTCAACTTCTTCATCTTCTTCTCCTTCCACTTCTTCTTTTTCTTCTTCTTTTTTCTTCCTCTTCTTCTTCATCTTCTTCTTCATCATCTTATCCTATTCTTCTTCTTCTTTTTCTTAATCTTCTTCTTCTTCTTCTTCTTCTTCTTCTTCTTCTCTTTCTCTTTCATCTTCTTCCACTTCTTCTTCTTCTTCTTCTTCTACCTCTTCTACTTCTTCTTCTATATCACCTACTTCTTCTTTTTCTTCATCTTTTTCTTCTTGTTGTTCTCCTTCTTCTTCTTATTCATCATCTTCTTCTTCTTCTTTTCTCTCTTGCCCTTCTTGTTCTTCGTCTTTTCCTCTTCTTCTTCTTCTTCTTCTTCTTCTTCTTCTTCTTCCTCTTCTTCTTCTTTTTCATCTTGATCATCATCTTCTTCTTCTTCTTCTTCTTCTTCTTCTTCTTCCTCTTCTTCTTCTCCTTCTTCTTCTTCTTCATCATCTTCATCTTCTTCTTCTTCTTCTTCTTCTTCTTCGTCTTCTTCTTCATCTTTTCTATTTCCTTTTTCCTCTTCTTCCACTTGTTCTAGTTCATCTTCTTCTTGTTATTTGTCTTTTTCTTGATCCACTTCATTTTTTTCTTCTTCTTCTTCCACTCCTTCTCCTCCTTGTCCTTCTTTTTCTTCTTCTTCTCCTTCTTCTCATCATCTTCTTCTTCAGCTTATTCTTCTTATTCTTCTTCTTTTTGTTCTTCCTCTTCCTCTTTTTCATCATCTTCTTCTTCTTCTTCTTCTATTTCTTTTTCTTTTTCTTTTTCTTCTTTTTCTTCTTCTTCTTCTTCTTTCTTCTTCTTCTTCATTTTCATCGTATATTATTC
>JAIUJO010003441.1:52500-55000 GCA_023846275.1 Vanilla planifolia
TCATCATCATCTTCTTCTCCTTCTTATTTTTCTTCTTCATCTTCTCATTCTTCTCCTTCTTCTTCATCTTCTTCTTCTTCTTTTACTTCTTCTCCTTCTTACTCTTCTTCCTTTTCTTCAATTTCTTCTTCTTCTTCTTCTTCTTCTTCTTCTTCTTTATTCTTCTCCTTATTCTTCTTCTTTTTCATCTATTACTTCTTGTTCTTCTTCTTCTTCTTCTTTCTTCTTCTCCTTCTTCGTCTTCCTTTCTTCTTTTTCTTCATCATCTTCTTCTTGTTTTTTTCTTCTTATTTCTTCTTCTTCTTCTTCTTCTTTTTCTTCTTCTTTTTATCTTCCTTTTTTTCTTCTTAATCTTCTTCTTCTTCGTCTTCTTCTTATTTTTCTTCTACCTCGCCATATTTTTCTTCTTCATTTTCTTCTTCTTCTTCTTCTTCCCCTCCTACTTCTTCATCTTCTTCTTCTACTTCTTATTCTTTTTTCTTCTTATTCTAGTTCTTCTTGTTCCACTTCTTCTCCTTCTTCATCTTTTTCTTCTCCATCTCCTTCTTCTTATTTATCTTCTTCTACCTCTTTTTCTTCTTCTTCTTCCATTTTTTCTTCTTTTCCTTCTTCTGCTTCTTCTTTTTCTTCTACTTCTCCTCCATCTTCTTCATCTTCTTCTATCTCCTTCTGCTTCTTGTACTTCTCCTCCTATTTCTTCTTCTTCTTCTTTCTTCTCCTTCTTCTTATTATTCTTCTTCTTCTACTACTTATCTGCTTCTTGTTCTTCTTCTTCTTCTTCTTCTTCCTCTTCTTCTTTTATTCCTTCTTCCTTTAGCTCTTCTTGTGCCTCTTTTTTCTACTTTTTCCTCTTCTCTAATTTCTTCTTCTTTCACTTCTTCTAGCTCATCATCTTCTTCTTCTTTGTCTTTTCTTCATCATCATCTTCTTCTTCTTTCGTTCATTCTTCTTCTCCTCCTTCTCCTTCTCCTTCTCCTTGTTTTTCTTCTTCTTCTTCTTCTTCTTGATCACGTTCTTCTTCTTCTTCATCACGTTCTTCTTCTGTTTATTCTTTTTATTCTACTCCTCCTTTTCGTTCTTCTTCTTCTCCTTCATCTTCTTCTTCTTCTTCTACTTCTTCTTCTTCTTCTTCTTCTTCATTTTCTTCTTCTACATCATCTTTTTCTTCTTCTTCTTCATCTATTTCTTCTTCTTCTTCTTCTTCTCCTTCTTCTTCTTCTTCTTCTTCTTCTTTGTTCATCTTCTTCTTCTTCAACTTCTTCATCTTCATCTTCTTCTTCCTCTTCTTCTTTTTCTTCTTCTTTTTTTTCTTTTTAATCTTCATCTTCTTCTTCATCATCTTATCTTATTCTTGTTCTTCTTTTTCTTCTTCTTCTACTTCTTGTTCTTCTTCTTCTTCTCCTTCTCTTTCATCTTCTTCCACTTCTTCTTCTTCTTCTTCTTCTACCTCTACTACTTCTTCTTCTACTTCTTCTACCTCTTCTTTTTCTTCATCTTCTTCTTCCTATTCTTCTACTTCTTCTTCTTCATCATCTTCTTCTTCTTCTTCTTCGTCTTCTTCTTCTTCTTCTTTTTCTTCTTCTTTTCTCGGTTGTCATTCTTGTTCTTTGCCTTTTCTTCTTCTCCTTCTTCTTCATCATCTTCTTCTTCTTCTTCTTCCTCTTCCTTTTTTTCTTCTTCTTCATCATCATCATCATCATCATTATCCTCTTCTTCTTCTTCTTCAACTTCTTCCTTTTCTTCTTCTCCTCCTTCTTCTTCTTCTTCTTCTCCTCCTTTTTCTTCTTCGCCTTCTTCTTCTTTTCCTTTTCCTTCTTCCTCTTATTAAACTTTCTCTAGTTCATCATCTTCTTCTTCTTGTTTGTCTTCTTCTTCATCTTCTTCTTGTTTTTCTTCTCCTTCTTCCACTCCTTCCTCTCCTCCTTCTCTTTCTTTTTCTTCTTCTACTGCTTCTTCTTCTCCTTCTTCTTCATCATCTTCTTCTTCAGTACATTCTTCTTATTCTCTTCCGCCTATTCATTCTTCTTCTTCTTCTTCTTCTTCCTATTCCTCTTCTTCTTCTTCATCTTCTTCTTCTATTTCTTATTCTTGTTCTTCTTCTTCATCTTCTTTCTTCTTCTTCTTCATCTTCATCTTATGTTATTCTTGTTCTCCAACTTCTTCAAATTCTTGTACTTCTTCCTTTTCTTCTTGTTTTTCCTCTTTTTTTTTCTTCTTTTTCTTCATCTTATCTATTTCTTCTTCTTCTTTTTTTGTTACTTCTGCTTCTTCTTCTTCTTCACGTTCATTTTCTGTCCACTTTTTCTTCTTCTTCTTCCTCTACTTCTACTTCTTCCTCTTCTTCATCTTCATCTTCTTGCTGTTCTCCTTCTTCTTATTCATCTTCTTCTTCTTCCTCATCTTCTTTTCTCTCTTCTGTTCATTGTCTTCTTATTGTCCTTCTCCTTCTTCTTCTTCTTCAAATTCTTCTTCCTCTTCTTCTTCTTCTTCATATTCTTCT
>JAIUJO010001971.1:0-10000 GCA_023846275.1 Vanilla planifolia
AATCTATTCTTATTCTTCTTCTTCTCCTTCTCCTTGTTCCCAATCTTATTCTTCTTCATCTTTTTTTCTTTCCCTTCTTATTCTTACGCTTCCTCTTCTTTTTCTTATTCGTCTTCTTCTTCTTCTACTACTACTTCTTTTTCTTCTTCTTCTAATTCTATTCTTCTACTTCTTCGTCTTCATTTACTTCTTATTCATCTTCTTTATCTTCTTCTTCTTCTTCTTTTTATTTTTTTCTTCTTCTTCTTCTTTTTTGTTCCTTCTTCTTATTCTTATTCTTCTTCTTCAAATTATTTTTCTGCCTCTTCTTCTTCTTCATCTTCTTCTTCTTTTTCTTCCTCTTCAATTTCTTCTTCTCCTTTACCTTCTTCTTCTTCACCATTTTCTTCTTCTTCTTCTTCTTCATTTTCTTCTCCTTCTTCTTCTTCTCCTATTCCTCCAACTTCTTCTCCATGTTATTCTTCTTCTTCTTCTTTTTCTTCTTCTTCTTGTTCTTTTTTCTTCTTCTTCTTTTTCTTCTTCTTCTTCTCCTTCTCCTTCTGCTTCCCCTTCTTGTTCTTCTCCTTCATCATCAACATTATCATGATCTTCTTCTTCTTCTTCTTTTATATTTTCTTCTTCTTATTCTTTTCTTCTTCTTCTTCTACTACTACTTCTTCCACTTCTTTTTCTACTTCTACTTTTTCATTTTCATCATCTTCTTCTTTTACTTCTACTGCTACTACTTCTTATTCTTCTTCTTCTTCTTCTTCTTCTCCTTCTTCTTCTTCTTCTACTTCTTCTTCTTCTACTTCTTCTTCTTCATCTTCTTCCCCTTCTTCTTCTTCTTAATTTTCTTCTTCTTCCTCTTCTTCTTCTTCTACTACTACTACTTCATCCTCTTCTTCATCATCACCTTCTCCTTCCTCTTCTTCTTTGTCTTCTTCTATGTCTTCTTCTTTTCACTTTCTTCTTCTTCTTCTTCTTCTTCTTCTTCGTCTTCTTTTCCTTCTCCTCCTCCTTTTTCTTCTTGTTCTTGTTCTTGTTCTTCTACTTCTACTTCTTCTTCTTCTTCTACTCATTCTTCTTCTTCTTCTTTTTCCCCTTCTTCTTGTTCTTCTTTTTCTTTTTCTCCTTTATCTTCTAATTCTTTCCCTTCATCTTCTTCCACTCTTTCTTCTTCAACTTATTATTATTATTTATTGTTCTTCTTCTTCTTCTTTTGCTTCTTCTTCTTCTTCCTCTTCTTCATCTTCTTCTTCTTATTCTTTTTTTTTCTTTTTCTTCTTCTTCTTCTACTTGTCCTTTTCCTTATTCTTCTTCTTTTTTTTTCTTCTTCTTCTTTCTTTTCTTTTCCTCTTCATCGCGTTCTTCTTCTTCATCTTCTTCTTTTTCTTCTTCTTCTACTTCTTCATCTTCTTCAATGTCTTATTCTTCATCGTCATCATCATAGTCTTCATCTTCTTCTTCTCCCCTCCTCCTCCTCCTCCTCATTCTCCTTATTCTTCTTCTTCTTCTTCTTCTTCTTCTTCTTTTTCTTCTTCTTCTTTTACTTCTTTTTCTTCTCCTTTTACTTATTCTTCCTCTTCATCATCCTCTTCTTCTTCTTATTCTTTTTCTTGTTCTCCTTCTTCTTATTTTCCTTCTTCTTTTTCTTCTCCTTCTTCTTCAGCTTGTACTTCTTCTTGTTCTTCTTCTCCTTCTTCAATATCTTCGTCTTGTTCTTCTACTTTTTGTTCTTGTTTTTCTTCTTCTTCTTCTTCTTCTTCTCCTTCTTCTCTTTGTTATTCTTTTTGTCTTCTTCTTCTTCTTCTTCTTCTCCTCCTTCTTCTTCTACCTTTTCATTTTCTTCTTCAACTTCTTCTTCTTCTTTTTCTTCTTCTTCTTCTTCTTCTACTTCTTCTTGTTCTTCTATATCTTATTCTTCAACTATTTCTTCTTCTTCTTCTTATTCTTCTTCTTCTTCTTCTTCTCCTTTCCCTTCTTCTCCTTCTCCTTCTTGTTATTCTCCTTCTTCTTCTTGTTCTTCTTCTTGTTGTTCTTCTTCATCTTCTTATTCTTCTACTTCTCCTACTTCTCCTTTTTCTTCTTCTACTTCTTCTACTACTATTACTACTACTACTGCTCCTTCTTCTTCTTCCCCTTCATCATCATCTACTTCTTCTTTATCCACTTCTTCATCATCACCTTCTTCTTCTTCTTCTTCAACTTCTTTTATTTCTTCTCCTTTTTTGCCTTCTTCTTCTTCTTCCTCTTCTTCTTCTTCTTCTTCTTCTCCTTCTTCTTCTTCATCTCATTCTTCTTCTTCAGCTTCTTCCACATCTTCTTCTTCTTCTTTTTCTTCTTTGTCTTTTTCTTCTTCTTCTTCTTCTTTTTCTTTTTCAACTTCTTCTTCTTCTTCTTCTTCTTTTTCTTCATTTACCTCTACTACTTTCTCATCTTCTTATTCTTATTCTTTTTCTTCTTTTTTTCTTCTTTCTCTTCTTTTTCTTATGTTCCTTCTTCATGTTCTTCTTCTTCTTCTTCTTCTTCTTGTTCTTCTTCTTTTACTTCGTGTTCTATTTCTTCTTATTTTTCTTTTTCTTCTTCTTCAACATCTTATTCTTCAACTTCTTTTTCTTCTTCGTCTTCTTCTCCTTCACCTCCTTCTCCTTCTTCTCCTTATTATTATTATTTTTCTTCTTCTTCTTCTTCTTATTCTACTTCCTCTTCTTCTACTTCTGCTTCACCTTCTTATTCTTCTCGTTCTTCTTCTTATTCTTACTCTTCTTCTTCTTCTGCTTCCTCCACTTTTTCTTTCACTTCCTCTACTTCTTCTTTTTCTTCTTCCTCATCTTCTTCTTCTTTTTCTTCATTATGTTCTTCTTCTTCTCCTCCTCCTTCTTGTCCTTCTCCATCTTCATCATCATCATCATCATCATAATCTTCTTCTGATATTCGTTCTGCTTCTTCTTCTCCTTCCTCTTTTTCTTCTACTTCTTCTTCTTCTACTACTACTTCTTCTTCTTCCTCCTCTTCTTCTTCTTCAACTTCTTCTTCATCCTCTTCATCTTCTTCTTCCACATCTTCTTCTTTCTCCTCTTCATCATCATCATCATCATCATCATCATCTTATTTTTCTTCTTCTTATTCTTCTTCTTTCTCTTCTTCTTCTTCTTCTTCTTCTTTCATGTTCTTCTTCTTCTTCTTCTTCTTCTCCTTCATCATCATCATCATCATCATCTTCTTCTTCTTCTTCTTCTTCTATATTTTATTCTTCTTATTCTTCTTCTTATTGTTCCTCTTCCACTTCTTCTCCTCCTACTTCTTCTTCATCACCATCATCTTCTTCTTCTTCTTTTTCTTCTACTACTGCTACTACTACTTTTTCTACTACTACTATACTCCTATTTCTTCTTCTTCCTCCTCATCTTCTTTTTCTTCTTCTACTTCTTCTTAATCATCATCTTCTTCTTCTTCTTCTTTATCTTCTTCATCATTACCTACTTCTTCTTCTTCTTCTTCTTCCACTTCCTCTACGTCTTCTTTTTTTTTGCCTTCTTCTTCTTCTTCTTCTTCTCCTCCTCCTTCTTTTTCCTCTTGCTTTTCTACTTCTTCTTCTTCCTCCACTTTTTCTTCTTTTACTGATTCTACTTCTTCTACTTCTTCTTCTTTCTCTTATTCTTCTTCTACTTCTTCTAGATCTTCTTTTTCATCTTCTTCATATTCTTCTTCTTCTTGTTCTTCTTCACTTTCTTCTTTATCTTCTTCATCTTCTTCTTCTTCTTCTCCTTCTTCTTCTACTACATCTTCTTCATAACCTTCTTCCTCTTCTACTTCTTCATATTTTGTTTCTTCATCTTCTTCTTCTTCTTCTTCTTCTGCATCCTCTTTTTCTTCTTCATATTTTGTTTTCTTCTTCTTCTTCTTCTCCTTCTTCTCCCCCTCCTCCTCCTACTTGTTCATCTCCTTCATCATGATCATCATCTTCTTCTTCTTCTTTTTATATTGTTCTTCTTATTCTTCTTCTTCCTATTCTTCTTCCTCTTCTTCATCTTCTTCTTCTCCTACTTCTTCTACTTCTTCCTCTTCTTCATTTTATTCTTATTCTACTACTACTACTTCATCTTCTTCCCCTTCTTCTTCCACTTCTTATTCTTGTTCTTGTTCTTCTTCATCAACTTCTTAATCATCACCTTCTTCTTTTTCTTCTTCTTCTTCTTCTTCTTATTTTTCTTCTTCCACTTCTTCTATTTCCTCCACTTTTTCCCCTTCTTCTTCTTCCTCTTTTCTTCTTCATCATCTTCTTCTTCTTTTTCTCCTCCTCCTCCTTCTTCTTCTTCTTCTTCTTATTCTTCTTCTTCCTCTTCTTCTTCTTTTTCATCTTCTTCTTTTTCCTCTTCTTCTTCTACTTGATCTTCTTCTTCTTCTTTTTCTTCTTCTTCTTCTTATTCTTCTTCTTCTTCCTCTTCTTCTTCATCTTCTTATTCTTCTTTTCCTACTACTTCTTTTTCTTCTTTTTCTCCTTCTTCTTCTTCTTCTTCTTCTTCTTCTTCTTTCTTATTCTTCTTCTTCATCTTCTTAATTTCTTCTTCTTCTTAATCTTCTTCCTCCTCTTCTTCTTCTTGCTCCTCTTCTTCTTCTTCTTCTTCTTCCTTTTCATCTTCTTCTCCTTTTTCTTATTCTTGTTGTTATTCTTCTTCTTCTACTTCTTCTTTTTCTTCTTCTTCTTCTTCTTATACTTCTACTTCTTCTTCTTCTTTTTCTACTTCTTTCTCTTCGACTACTACTTCTTGTTCCTCTTCTTCTTCGTATTCTTCTTCCTCTTCTTCTTCTTCTTCTTATTCTTCATTTTCTTCATCTCCTTTTAATTCTTATCCTTCTCCATTATCTTCTTCTTCTTCTTCCTCCTCTTCTTCTTCTTTGACTACTTTTTCTTCTTCTACTACTACTTCTTTTATTATTTCTTCTTCCTCATCTTCTTCTTCTTCTTCTATATTTTATTCTTCTTGTTCTTCTTCGTATTTTTCCTCTTCCACTTCTTCTTCTCCTCCTACTTCTTCTTCATCATCATCATCATCATCTTCTTCTTCTTGTTCTACTACTACTACTACTACTACTACTACTAACTACTACTTTTTCTACTACTACTACAACTACTACTACTCTTATTTCTTCTTCTTCCTCCTCTTCTTCTTTTTCTTCTACTTCTTAATCATCATCATCATCTTCTTCTTCTTCTTCTTCTTCTTTGTCTTCTTCATCATTACCTACTTCTTCTTCTTCTTCTTCTTCCACATCTTCTACGTCTTCTTTTTTGCCTTCTTCTTCTTCTTCTTCTTCTCCTTCTCCTTCTTCTTCTTCTTCTCCTCTTCTCCTCCTCCTCCTCCTTTTTCCTCCTACTTTCTACTTCTTCTTCTTCTTCCTCCTCTTCTTCTTCTTTTACTGATTCTACTTCTTCTACTTCTTCTTCTTTCTCTTATTCTTCTTCTTCTTCTTCTTCGTCTTCCCTTTCTTCTTCATCTTCTTCATCAACTTCTTCTTCTTCTTCTTCTTCTTCTCTTCTCCTTCTTCTTCTACTTCATCTTCTTCATAACCTTCTTCCTCTTCTACTTCTTCATATTTTGTTTCTTCATCTTCTTTTTCTTCTTCTTCTTCTGCATCTCCTTTTTCTTCTTCTTTTTCTTCTTCATATTTTTTTTCTTCTTCTCCTCCTTTTTCTTCTTCTTCTCTTCTCCTTCTTCTCCACCTCCTCCTACTTGTTCATCTCCTTCATCATGATCATCATCTTCTTCTTCTTCTTTTTATATTGTTCTTCTTATTCTTCTTCTTCCTATTCTTCTTCCTCTTCTTCATCTTCTTCTTCTCCTACTTCTTCTACTTCTTCCTCTTCTTCATTTTATTCTTATTCTACTACTACTTCTTCTTCTTCTTCCTCTTCTTGTTCTTGTTCTTCTTCTTGTTCATCAACTTCTTCATCATCAGCTTCTTCTTCTTCTTCTTCTTCTTCTTCTTATTTTTCTTCTTCCTCTTCTTCTATGTCTTCCACTTTTTCCCTTTCTTCTTCTTCCTCTTCTACTTCTTTTACTGATTCTTCTTCTACTTCTTCTTCTTCTTCTTCTTCTTCCTCTTTTTCTTCATCATCAACTTCTTCTTCTTTTTCTCCTCCTCCTCCTTCACCATCTTCTTCTTCTTCTTCTTCTTATTCTTCTTCCTCTTCTTCTTCTTTTTCATCTTCTTCTTTTTCCTCTTCTTCTTCTACTTGATCTTCTCCTTCTTCTTTTTCTTCTTCTTCTTCTTATTCTTCTTCTTCTTTCTCTTCTTCTTCTTCTTCTTTTCTTGTTTCTTCTTTTTCCGCTTTTTCTCCTTCTTCTTCTTCTTCTTCTTCCTCTTCTCTTTCTTATTCTTCTTCTTCTTCATCTTCTTAATCTTCTTCTTCTTTTTAATCTTCTTCCTCCTCTTCTTCTTCTTGCTCCTCCTCTTCTTCTTCTTCTTCCTCTTCATCTTCTTCTCCTTTTTCTTATTCTTGTTCTTCTTCTTCTTCTTCTTCTTCTTCTTCTTCTTTTTCTTCTTCTTTTTCTTCTTCTACTTCTACTTCTTCTTCTTCTTTTTCTACTTCTTCTTCTTCTGCTACTACTTCTTGTTCCTCTTCTGCTTCATATTCTTCTTCCTCTTCTTCTTCTTCTTCTTTTTCTTCACTTTCTTCATCTCCTTTTAATTCTTATCCTTCCAATTATCTTCTTCTTCTTCTTCCTCCTCTTCTTCTTCTTTGACTGCTTTTTCTTCTTCTACTACTACTTCTTTTTTTATTTCTTCTTCTTCCTCACCCTCTTCTTCTTCTACTACTTCTTTTTCTTCTTCTTCTTCATCTCCTCCTCCTCCTCCTCCTCCCCCTCTTTTTCTTCATATTCTTTTTCTTGTTCTTTCTCTACTTCTCCTTCTTCTTCTTTCTATTCTTTATCTACTTCTTCCTCTACTTGTTCTTCTTCTTCTTCTTCTTCCTCTTCTTCTTCTTCTTCTGTTTCTTCTTCTTATTCTTCTTCTACTCTTCTTTTTCTTCATTTTTTACTTCTTTTTCTTCTCCTTTTACTTCTTCTTCCTCTTCATCATCCTCTTCTTCTTCTTATTCTTTTACTTGTTTTTCTTCTTCCTATTTTCCTTCTTCTTGTTCTTCTTCTTATTCCTCTTCTTCTTCTCTTATTTCTTCTTCTTGTTCTTCTTCTACCACTTCTTCGTCTTCTTCTTCTACTTCTTGTTCTTGTTCTTCGTCTTCATCGTCATCATCTTCTTCTTCTTCTTCTTCTTCTTCCTCTTTCTTCTTCTTCTTTTTCTTTATATTCTTAATCTTCTTCTTCTTCTTCTTCCTCCTCCTCTTCACCTTCTTCTTCCTCTTCATCTTCTTCTCCTTTTTCTTCTTCTTCTTCTTCTTCTTCTTCTTCTTCTTCTCTCCTTCTCTTTCTTGTTCTTCTTGTCTTCTTCTTCCTCTTCTTCTTCTTCTACCTCTTCATTTTCTTCTTCATCTTCTTCTTCCTCCTCTTTTTTTTCATTTTTTTCTTCCTTTATTTCTCCTCTACTTCTAGATCTTATTCTTCAACTTCTTTTTCTTCTTCTTCTTCTACTCCTTTTCCTTCTTGTTCTTCTCCTTCTCTATATTGTTCTTCTCCTTCATCATCATCATCTTCTTCTTTTTCTTTTTCTTGTTGTTCTTCTTCTTCTTTTTTTCATCTACTTCGTCTACTTCTTCTCCTTTTTCTTCTTCTTCATCTTCATCTTCAACTTCTTCTTTTTCTTCTTCTTCTTCTTCTTCTTCTTCTTCTTCCTCCTCCTCCTCCTCTTCTTCCTCTTCTTCTTCTTTTTCTACTTCTTCTTCTTCTTCTTTTTCTTCTTCTTTTTCAACTTCTTCTCCTTTTTTTTGTCTTCTTCTTCTTCTTCTTCTTCATTTTCTTCTTCTCCTTCTTCGACTTCTTATCCTTCTTCATTATCTTGTTCTTCTTCTTCTTCTTATTATTATTATTATTCTTCTTCTTTTTCTTCCCCTTCTTCATTTTTGACTACTTTTTTTCTTCTTCTACTTCTTCTTCTACTACTTCTTTTTCATCTTCTTCTTCTTTTTCTTCTTTTCTTCTTCTCGTCCTCCTCCTCATCCCCCTTCTTCTTTTTCTTTCCGTTCTTCTTCTTCATCATCCTCTACTTCTTCTTATTATTATTATTCTTTATCCACTTCTTCATCTACTTCTTCTTCTTCATCTTATTCTTCTTCTTCTTCGTCTTGTTCTTGTTCTTGTTCTTCGTCTTCTACATCTTCTTCTTCTTCTTCTTCTTCTCTTCTTGTACTTCTTTTTCCATTTCTTCTTCTTCCTCTTCTTCCTCTTCTTCTTCTTCCTCTTCTTCTTCTTCTTCTTCTTCTTCTTCGTCTTCTTCTTCTTCTTCTTCTTCTTCTTCTTCTTCTTCTTTCTTCTTTTTCTTCTTCTTCTTCTTCTTCTCCTTCTTCTCCTTCGTATTCTTCTTCATCTTCATTAACTTCTTCTTATTATTATTCTTACTCTTCTTCCTCTTCATTTTCTTCTATCTTCTTCATCTTCTCCTTCTTCAACTTTTTCTTCCCCTTCTTCTTCTTCCTCCACCATTTCTTCTTCTTATTGTTCTCCTTCTTCTTCTTTTTCTTCTTCATACTCTTCTTCTTCTTCTTCTTGTTCTTCTTCTTCCTCTTCTTCTTCTTCTTCTTCTTCTTCATCTTCTTCTTCTACTTCTTCTTCTTGATCATCTACTTCTTCTTCCAACTTCTTCTTCCTCTTCTTCTACTTCTCTTCTCTTCTCCTTCTTTGTCTTCTTGTTGCTCCTCTTCTTCTTCCTCTTCTTCTTCATCTTCCTCTTCTTCTTTTCTTCTTCTTCTTCTCCATTTTCTTCTTGCTCTTGTTCTTCTTCTTCTTCTTCTTCTTATTCTTCTTCTTCTTCTTCTTCTTCTTTAACTTCTTCAAACACTTCAATGACTTCTTCTTCCTCTTCTTCTTCTTCTTCTCCTTCTTCTTCTCCTTCTTCTTCATCTTCTTCTTCTTCAACTTCATCTTCTTTCACTTCTTCTACTTCTTTTTTTTCTTCTTTTGTTTCTTCTTCTTCTCTTCTTCTTCTTCTTCATCATCATCATTTTCTTCTTCTTCTTCTTCTTCTTCCTAACCTTCTTCTTCTACTCCATGTTCTTCTTCTTCTTCTTCATCTTCTTCTACTAATAGTACTTCTTATTCTTCTTCTTCTTCTTATTGTTCTTCTCCTTTTTATTCTTCTTACTCTTCTCTTTCTTCTTCATCTTCTTCTTCCTCCTCCTCCTCTTCTTCTTCTTCTTCATCTTCTTCTTCTACATCTTTTTCTTCATCATCTACTTCTTCTTCCACTTCCTCTTCTCCTCCTTCTTCTTCTACTCTTCTTCACCATCTTTGTCTTCTTCTTCCTCCTCTTCTTATTCCTCTTCTTCTTATTCTTCTTCTTCTTCTTCTCCTTTTTCTTTTTGTTCTTGTTCTTTTTCTTATTATATGTTCTTCTTCTTGTTCTTCTTCTTCTTCTTCTTCTTCTTCTTCTTTTTCTTCATCTTCTTCTTCTTCAACTTCTTCGTCTTCCACTTCTTCTACTTCTTCTTTTTCTTCATCTTCTTCTTCTTCTCAATTTTGTTCTTCTTCTTCTTCTTCTTCGTATTCTTTTTCTTATCTCTAGTTCTTGTTGTCCCCCTTCTTCTTCTTCCCCTTCTTGTTCTTATTCTTCTTCTTCTTTTTCTTCTTCTGCTTCCTCTTCTTCTACTTCTTCTTCTACTACTTCTTTTTCTTCTTCCTCTTCCTCTTCATAATCATCATCTTCTTCTTCTTCTTCTTCTTCTTCTTTGCCTTCGTCTTCCTCTTCCACTTCTTCCTTCTCATCATCATCATCTTCTTCTTCTTCTTTTTCTTTTTCTTCTTCTTCTTCTACTTCTTCATCTTGTTCATTTTCTTTTTCTTTTTCTTCTGCTTCTTCTTCTTCTTCTCCTTCTTCTTCTTCTTCTTCTTCTTCTTCTTCC
>JAIUJO010001971.1:50000-52500 GCA_023846275.1 Vanilla planifolia
TCTTCTTCCACTTCTTTTCTTCTTTTTCTTCTTCTTCTTCTTCATCATCTTCTTCTTCTTCTCTTCTTCTTCTTCTTCAACTTCTTCATTTTATTCTTCTTCAGCTTCTTCATCTTCTTCTTCTTCTTGTTCGTCTTTCTCTTCCTCTTCTTCTTCTTCTTCTTCTTTTTCTTCATCTTCGTCTTCTTCTTCTTTTTCTTCTTCTTCTTCTTCTTCCACTTCTTCTTCTTCTTCTTCCATTGCTATTATTATTACTACTACTACTGCTTCATCGTCATCATCTTCCTCTTCTTCATCTTCTTCTTCCTCTTCTATTACTACTACTACTTCTTCTTCTTTGTCTACTTCTTCTTCTTGTTCTCCTTCTTGTTCTTCTTCTTCTTCTTCTTCTTGTTCTTCTTCTTCTTCTTCTTCTTCTTCTTCTTCTTCCTCTCTTTATTCTTCTTCTTTTTCTTGTTCTTTTTCATCTTCTTCTTCTTCTACATCTTCTACCACTTCTTTGTTTTCTTCTACTTGTTCTTCTTCTATGTCTACTTCTTCTTCTTCTTCTTCTTCTTCATCATCTTCTTCCATACCTTCTTCATCTTCTTCTTCTTCTTCTTCTTCTTATTCGTTTACTACTATTATTATTATTACTACTACTACTACATCATCATCATCATCATCATCATCTTCTTCTTCCTCTTCCATAACTACTACGACTTCTTCATCTACTTCTTCTTTTCCTCTTTCTTGTTCTTCTTCCTCCTCATCTTCTTCTTCTTCTTCTTCTTCATCTTCTACTTCTTCTTCTTCATCTTCAACTTCTTCTTCTTTTTCTTCTTCTTCTACCACTTCTTCTTCTTCTTCTTCTTCCACTGCTACTTTTTCTTCTTCCTCTTCTTCTACTACTTCTTCTTCTTCCTCATCTTCTTCTTCTTCTTCTTCTCATTCTTGTTCCTATTCTTTTTCTTCTTCTTCTTCTTCTTCTTCTTCTCCTATTTCTTGTCTATCTTCTTCTTCTTCATCATCTTCTTGTTCTTCTTGTACTTCTTCTCCTTCTTCTCCTACTTCTTTTTCTTCCTCTTCGTCTTCTACTTCTTCTTCTTCATTTTCATCTTCTTATACTTCTTCTCTTTTTATTCTTCTTCTTCTTGTTCTTCTTAATAATCATCTTCTTCTTCATCTTCTTCTACATCATCGCCTTCTTCTTCTTCTTCTTCTTTTTCTTCTTTTCTTCTTCTTCTTCTTCTTCGTCTTCTTCTTACTTCATCTTCTTCCTCTTTTTCTTCTACTTCTTCTACTTCTTCTACTTCTTCATCATCTTCTTCTTCTTCTTCTTCTACATCTTCTTCTTCTTCTATTTTCTTTCTTCTTCCTCTTATTCTTTTGATTCTACTTCCTCTTCTAATTCTTATTCATCTTCATCTTCTTCTTCTTTTTCTTTGTCTCCCTCTTCTTCTTCTTATTCCCTTTCTTTTTTGTCCTTCTTCTTCTTCTTCTTCTACTTCTTCCTCTTCTTCTTCTTCTTCTATTACTACTACTACTACTACTACAACTACTTCTTCTACCACGTTTTCATCATCATCATCATCTTCTTCTTCTTCTTCCTCTTCTACTAGTACTACTACTACTACTTCTTCTTCTTCTTCTTCTTCTTCTTCTACTACTACAATTATTACTACTACTTCTTCTTCTTTGTATTGTACTTCTTCTCCTTCGTCTTCTTTTACTTCTTTTCTTTTTCTTCAACTTCTTCTTTTTCATGTACTTCCACTTCATCATCTTCTTCTTCTTCTTCTTCCTCTTATTCGTCTTATTCTTCTTTTTCTTTTTAATCTTTTTCTTCTTCTTGTACTACCACCACTACTACTATTATTACTACAACTACTTCTTCATCTTCTTCTTCTTCTACTTCCACTACTTCTCCTTCTTCTCCTTCCTCTTCTACTTCTTCTTCTTCTTCTTCTTCTTCTTCTCCTTCCTCTTGTTCTTCTTCAATTATATTTCTTCTTTTTCTTCTTCTTTTTCCTCTTTTTCTTCTTTATCTTCTTCTTCTTCTTCTTCATCTTTTTCTAATTCTTTTTCGTCTTCTTCTTCTTCTTCTTCCTCTTCTTCTCCTTCCTTCTTTTCTTCTTTGTCTACTTCTTCTTCTTCTTCTTCCACTTCTACTCCTTCTTTCTCTTCTTCTTTATCTACTTCTTCTTCTTCTTCTTTTTCTTCTTCTCCATATTCTTCTTCTTCTTCTTCTTCATTTTCATCTTCTTCTTCTTCTTCATCTTCTACCACTTCCTTGTTTTCTTTTACTTTTTCTTCTTCTTCTATGTCTACTACTTCTTCTTGTTCTTCTTCTTCCACTCCTTCTTCTTCTTCTTCTTCTTCTTTTTCTTGTTCTTCTTCATCTTCTTCCTCTTTATCTTCTTCTTCTTCTTCTTATTATTCTTCTACTACTATTATTGTTACTACTACTACTACTTCTTCATCATCATCATCATCTTCTTCTTCTTCATCTTCTTCTTCC
>JAIUJO010002566.1:47500-55000 GCA_023846275.1 Vanilla planifolia
CAACAAGACGAAGAAGAAGGCGAGGAAGTAGTAGAAGAAGAACAAGAAGAAGAAGAAAAAGTGAAGAAGTAAAAGATGATGAAGAAGAAGAAGGAAGAATATGAAGATGAAGAAGAAGAAGAAGAAGAGTAATAATAAGAAGAAGTTGAAGAAGAAGAAGAAGAAGAATAGTAAAAAGAAGCAAAAGAAGAAGAAGAAGTAGAAGAAGAAGAAGAAGAAGAAGAAAAAGAAGAAGAAGAAGATGATGAAGAAGAAGAAATAGAAGAGGAAGAAGTAGAAGAGTAATAATAAGAAGAGGAACAAGAAGAAGGAGATGATGAAGAAGGAGAAGGAGAAAGAGAAGAAGAAGAACAAGCGTAAGAAGAAGAAGAAGAAGAAGAAGAAGAAGAAGAACACGATGATGAACAAGAAGAAAGAAAAAGAAGAAGAATAAGAAGAAGAAGAAGAAGTTGATGAAGAGGAGGAAGAAGAAGAAGAAAGAAAAAGAAAGATGAAGTACAAGAAGAAGAAAGAAGAAGAAGAAGAAGAAGAAGACAAAGCAGAAGATGAGGAAAAAGAAGAAGAAGAAGAAGACGAAGAAGAAAATGATGAAGAAGAAGAAGAAGTAAAAAGAAGGAGAAGAAGAAGAAGAAAAAGAAGGAGAAGAAGAAGAAGAAAAAGAGGAAGAAAAAGAAGAAGAACAAGAAGAAGAAGAAGAGGAAGATGATGATGAAGACGTAGAAGAAGAAGAAGAAGATAAAGAAGAAGAAGACGAAGAAGAAGAAGAAGAAAAAGAAGACAAAGAAGAAAAAGAAGAAGAACAAGAAGAAGAAGAAGAAGCTGAAGAAGTATTAGTAGAAGAAGAAGATGATGGTGAAGAGGCAGAGAAACTAGAAGAAGAAGAAGAAGAAGAAGAAGAAGACCAAAAAGAAGTAGAAGGAGAAGAGGAAGAACAAGTGTAAGAAGAAGAAGAAGATGAAAAAGAAGAAGAAAAAGAAGAATAAGAAGAATAAGAAAAAGAAGAGGAAGTAGAAGTAGAGGAAGAAGAAGAATAAGAAGAAGAACAAGAAGAAGTAGATGAAAAAGAAGATGATGAAGAAGAAGAAGAAGTAGAAGAAGAAGAAGTAGAAGAAGAAGTAGAAGAAGAAGAAGAAGTAGATGACAAAAGAGGAAGAAGTTGAGGTAGAAGAAGAAGTAGTAGAAGAACAAGGGTAAGAAGAAGAAGAAAAAAAATAACAAGAAGAATAAGGGGAAGAAGAAGAAGAAGAAGAAGAGGAAGAAGATGAAGAAGAGGAAGAAGAAGAAATGGAAGAAGAAGAAGAAGAAGAAGAAAGAGAAGGAGAAGGAAAAGAAGAAGAAGAAGAAGAAGATGATGATGAACAAATAGAAAAATAAGAACAAGAGTAACAAGAAGAAGAAAAAGTAGATGAGGAAGAAGAAGAGAAAAAACAAGACGAAGAAGAACAAGAAGGGGAAGAAGAAGGGGAGGAATAGGAAGAGGAAGAAGAAGAAGAAGAAGAACAAGAAGAAGAAGAAGAAGTGGAAGAAGAAGATGGAAAAGGAAGAAGAAGAAGAAGAAGAAAGAGGAAGAAGAAGACTAGGAAAAAGAAGAAGAAGTTGAAGAAAAGCAGGAAGAAGAAGAAGAAGAAAGAAAAACAAAGATGTAGAAGAAGAAGAAGAAGAAGAAGATGATGATGATGATGAACAAGAAGACGAAGAAGAAAAAAAAGAAGAGGGAGAAGATGAAGAAGAAGCAGAAGAAGAAGATGAACAACATGAAGGAAAGAAAGAAGATGATAAAGAAAAAGAAGAAGATGAAGTAAAAGAACAAAATGAAGAATAAGAAGAAGAAGAAGAAATGCTGGAAGAAGAAGAAGAAGAAGATGATGATGATGATGAAGAAGAAGAAGAACAAGAAGGAGAAGGAGAAAAAAAGAAGGAGAAGAAGAAGAAGGAGAAGGAGAAGATGGAGGAGAAGTTGGAGAAGGAGAAGAAGAAGAAGAAGATGGTGAAGGATAAGAAGAAGGAGAAGAAAAAGAAGAAGAAGAAGAAGAAGAAGAAGAAGAAGAAGAAGAAGAAGGAGAACAAGAAGGAGAAGAAGAAGAAGGAGATGAAGGAGAAGAAGAAGAAGAAAAGGAGGTAGAAAAATATGAAAGACAAGAAGAAGAAGGAGAAGATGATGAAGAGGTAGAAAAAGAAGAAGAAGAATTAGAAGATGAAACTATAGAAGAACAAGAAGAAGAAGAAGAAGATGAAAAAGAAGTAGAAGAAGAAAGAAGAAGAAGAAGAAGAAGAAGAAGAAGAAGAATATGATGAAGAAGAAGATGAAGAAGAAGAAGAAGATGTAGAGGAAGAATAAGAAGAAGAAGAAGCAAAAAGAAGAAAAACAAGAAGGAGAAGAAAAAGAAGAAGAAGAAGAAGAAAAATAAGAAGAAGAAGAAGAAGAAGAGCAAAGAAAAATAAGAAGAAAAGAAGAAAAAAAAAAGGAAGAAGAAGAAGAAGAAGAAGAAGATGAAGAAAAGTAAAAGATGAAGAAGTTGAAGAAAAAGAAGAAGAAGAAGATAAAGAAGAAGAAACAGAGGAAGATGATGGTGAATAAGAAGAAGAAGAAGAAGAAGAAGAAGTCGAAGAAGAAGAAGAAGATTAAGAAGAAGGAGAGGAGCAAAGAAGAATAAGAAGAAGAAGAAGAAGAAGAAGAAGAAGAAGAAGAAAAAGTAGAAAGAAGAAGAAGAAGTTGAAGAAGAATAAGATGTTAATGAAGAAGAAGAAGAAGAAGAGTAAGAAGAAGAAGAATTAGAAGAGGAAGAATTAGAAGAAGAGGAAGAAGAAGAAATGGAAGAAGAAGAAGGGAAAGGAGAAGAAGAACAAGAAGAAAAAGAAGAAGAAGAAGAAGAAGACATTGAGAAAGAAGAAATAAAAGAAGAAAAAGAAGAAAGAGATGGAGAAGAAGAAGAGGAAGAAAAAGAAGAAGGACTAGAAGAAGAAGAAGAAGACTAAGAAGAAGAAGAAGAAGAAGACGAAAAAGAAGAAGAAGAAGAAGAAGAAGAACAAGAGACAAGAAGAAGAAGAAGCAAAATATAACGATGAGGAACGTGAAGAAGTAGTAGAGGAAGAAGAAGAAGAAGAAGAAGAAGGAGAAATAGAAGAAGAAGAAGAAGAAGAAGAAGAAGAAGAAAAAGGAGAAATAAAAGAAAGAAAGAAGAAGAAGAAGAAGAAGAAGAAGTTGAAAAAGAAGAAGAGGAAGACGATTAAGAAAAAGATGAAAAGGAAGAAGTAGAAGTAGTAGATGACGAAGAAAATTGAAGGAAGCATAAGAAGAAGAATAAGAAGAAAAAAAAGAAGCTGAAGAAGAGGAGGAGGAAGAAGAAGAAAGAAAAAGAAAGAAGAAGAAAAAGAAGACGAAGAACAAAAAGAAGTGGAAGGAGAAGTAAGAGAACAAGAGGAAGAGGAAGTAAAAGTACAGGAAGAAGAAGAAGAAAAAGTAGTAAGAAAAACAAGAAGAAGAAGAAGATGATGATGATGATATGAGGAAGAAGAAGAAGAAGAAGAAGAAGATGATGATGAAAGAGCTGAAGAAGAAGAAGAAGAAGAAGAAGAAGAAGATGATGATGATGATGATGAAGAAGAAGTAGAAGAAGAAAACGAAAAAGATAGAAGAAGAAGAAGTTGAAGAAGAAGAAGAAGAAGAAGAGTAAGAAGAAGAAGAATAAGAGGAAGAAGTTCAAGAAGAGGAGGAATTGGAAGAAGAAAGAAAAAGAAAGAACAAGAACAAGAAGAAGAAAGAAGGAGAAGAAGAAGAAGAAGATCAAGAAGAACAAGATGGAGAAGAAGAACAAGGAGAAGAAGACGAAGACAAAGAAGAAGAAGAAGAAGAAGAAGAAGAAGAAGAATAATAAGAAGAAGAAGATGATGTTGATGACGAAGAAGAGAAGGAAAAAGAAAAAGAAAGAAGAAGAAGAAGAAGAAGAGGAAGAAGAAGGTAAACAAGAAGACGAAGAAGAAGAAGAAGAAGAAGAAGAAGAAGATGAAGAAGAAGATTAAGAAGAAGAAGACAAGGAAGAACTAGACGAAGAAGAACAAGAAGAAGAATAACAAGAAGAAGAAGAAGATGAAGAAGAAGGAGAAGAAGAAGAAGAAGAAGAAGAAGAAGAAGAAAAAGAAGAAAGAAGAAGAAGAAGAAGAAGAAGAAGAAAAAGAAGAAGAAGAAGTACAAGATGAAGATGAAGAAGAAGTAGAAGAAGAAGAAGAAGAAGTTGAAGAAGAAGAAGAAGAAGAACAAGAGCAAGAAGAAGAAGAAGAAGAAGAAGAGGAAGAAGAGACAGAAGAAGAAGAAGAAGAAGAAGAAGAAGAGGAATAAGAAGAAGAAGAAGAAGAACAGGAGGAGGAACAAGAAGAAGAAGAAGAAGAAGAAGAAGAGGAAGCAAAAGAAGAAGTAGAAGAAGAACAAGAAGAAGAAGGTGAAGAAGTGGTATTAGAAGACGAACAAGAAGATGATGAAGAACTAGAAAAAGTAGAAGAAGAAGTGGAAGAAGAAGAAAAAGAAAAACAAGAAGAAAAAGAACAAAAATAAGAAGCAAAAGAAGAAGAAGTTGAAGAAGAAGAAGAATAAGAAAGAAGAAGTTGAAGAAGAAGAAGTAGAAGAAGAGGAAGTAGAAGAAGAAGCAGAAGAAGAAGAAGTAGAAGAAGAAGAACAACAAGAGAAACAAGGAGTAGAAGAAGTAGAAGAAGAAGAAGAAGAAGAAGAAGTGGAAGAAGAAGAAAAGGAAGAAGAAGAAGATGAGGACGAGGTAGAAGAAGAAGAAGAAGAAGAGAAAGATGAAGAAGAATAAAAGGAAGAAGTAGAAGTTGAAGAAGAGGAGGAAGAAGAAAAAGGCAGAAAAAGAAAGAAGAAGAATAATAAGAAGAAAGAAGAAGTAAAAGAAAAAGTAGACAAAGAAGAAGAAGAAGAAGAAGAAGAAGAAGTAGTAGTAGTAGTAGTAGTAGAAGAAGAAGAAGCGAAAAGATGAAGAACAAGAAGAAGTGGAAGAAGTCGAAGAACAAGATGAAGAAGAAGTGGTAGATTAAGAAGAAGAAGAAGAAGGACAAGGGGAAGAAGAGGAAGATGAGGAAGAAGAAGAAGAAGAACAAGAGAAAGAAGAAGAAGAAAAGAAGAAGAAGAAGAAGAAGATACTGAAGAAGAAGAAGAAGAAGAAGAAGAAGAAGAAGAAGAAGAAGAAGAAGAAAGAGAGAAGAAGAAGAAGAAGAAGAAGAAGAAGAAGAAAAAGAAGAAGAAGAAGAAGAAGAAGAAGAAGAAGAGGAAGAAGAGGAAGAGGAAGAAGAAGAAGAAGAAAGAAGAGGAAGAAGAAGAAGAAGAAGAAGAAGATGATGATGAAGAAGTAGAAAAATAAAAGGAAGAAGAAGAAAGAAGAAGAAAAAGGTTAAGAAGTAAAAGTTGAAGAAGAAGAAGAAGAGGTAGATGAAGAAGAAGAGAATGAAGAAGAAAAGGACGAAGAAAAAGGGCAAGAAGAAGAAGAAGAAGAAGAAGGGGAAGAAGAAAAAAAGAAGAAGAAGAAGTTGAAGAAAAAGATGAAGAAAAAGAAGAAGAAGAAGATGAAGAAGAAGAAGTAGTGGAAGTTGAGGAGGATGAAGAAGAAGAAGAAGAAGCAAAAAGAAGAAGTGTAAGAAGGAGAAGAAAAAGAAGAAGAAGTAGAAGAGCAAAGAGGAAGAAGAAGAAATAAAGAAAAAGAAGAAGGGGAAAAAAAGGAAGAAGTACAAGAAGAAGAAGAAGAAGAAGATGAAGTGATAGAAGAAGAAGAAGAATTAGAAGAAGAAATAACAAAAGAAGAAGAAGAAGACTAACAAGAGGATAAAGAAGATGATGATGAAGAAGAAGAAGAAGAAGGAGAAGAAGAAAAAGACACAAGAAGAAGAAGAAGCAAATATAAAGATGAGGAACATGAAGACGAAGAAGAAGAACAAGGACAAAAAGAAGAAGAAGAAGAAAGAAGATGAAGAAGAAGATGAAGATGAAGGAGAAGTAGAAGAAGAAAAAGAAGTGGAAGAGGAAAGAAGAAGAAGAAAAAGAAGAAGAAGAAGAAGAAGAAGAAGAAGAGGAAAAAGAAGAAGAAGAAGACGATAAAGAAGAAGAAGAAGAAGAAGAAGAAGAAGAAGGAGAAGAAAGAAAAGATGTCGAAGGAGGAGAAGAAGAAGAAGATTAAGAAGAAGAAGAAGAAGAAGAAGAAGAAGAAGAAGAAGATGAGGAAGTAGAAGTAGAGGAAGTAGAAGAAGTAGAAAAACAAGGAGAAGAAGGAGAAGAAGAAGAAAGAAGAAGAAGAAGAAGAAGAAGAACATGAAGAAGAAGAAGAAGTTGAAGAAGAGGAGGAAGAAGAATACTAAAGAAAAAGAAAGAAGAAGAACAAGAAGAAGAAAGAAGGATAAGAAGAAGACAGATAAGAAGAAGAAGAAGAATAAGAGGAAGAAGAAGACAAAGAAGAAGAAGAAGAAGAATAAGAAGAAGAAGAAGAAGAAGAAGAAGCAAAAAGAAGAAGAACAAGAAGAAATCGAAGAATAAGAAGAACAAGGTGAAGAAGAAGAAGAAGAGGAAGAAGAAGAAGAAGAAGATGAAGAAGATGAAAAAAGAATGAGAACTAGAAGAAGAAGAAGATGATGATGATGATGATGATGAGGAAGAAGAAGAAGAACACCAAAAGAAGTAGACGGAGAAGAAGAAGAACAATTGTAGGAATAAGAAGAAGAAGAAGAAGAAGATCAAGAAGAAGAAGATGTGGAACAAGAAGGGGAAGATGAAGAATAGGAGGAGAGGAAAGGTGAAGAAGAAAAAGAAGAAGAGGAAGATGATGATGATGAAAAAGAAGAAGAAGAAAAAGAACAATAAGAACTTGAAGAAATGGAGGAAGAAGAGGAATAAAGAAAGAAGAAGAAGAAGAATAAGAAGAAGAAGAAGAAGAAGAAGAAGAAGGAAGAGAAGAAGAAGAAGGTGATGAAGAAGAAGTAGAAGAAGAAGAATAATAAGAAGAGGAAGAAGAAGAAGTACAAGAAGAGAAAGAAGAAGAGGAAGAGGAAGAAGAAGAAGAAGAAGAAGAAGAAGAAGAATAAGAAGAATAAGAGGAGGAGGAAGAAGAAGAAGAAGAAGAAGAAGATGATGATAATGATGAAGAAGAAGACGAAGAAGAAGAAGAAGATGAAGAAGAAGAAGAAGAAGAAGAGATGAAGAACTAGAAGAAGAATTAGACGAAGAAAAAGAACGAGAAGAAGAAGAAGAAGAAGACAAAAAGGAAGAAGAAGAAGAAGAAGACGAAGAGGAAGAAGAAGAAGAAGAAGACGAAGTAGAAGAAGACGACGAAGAAGAAGAAGAAGAAGAAGAAGAAGAAGAAGATGAAGAAGAAGCATAAGAAGAGTCGAAGAAGAAGATGAAGAAGAATAAGACGAAGAAGAAGAAGAAGAAGAAGACGAAGAAGAAGAAGAAGAAGGCAAAGTAGAAGAAGAAGAAGAAGACGAAGAGGAAGGAGAAGAAGAAGAAGA
>JAIUJO010001856.1:0-60612 GCA_023846275.1 Vanilla planifolia
GTCTGAGGAGGGTCCGGGGCCGGCACCAACCAGTTTCGGCTCCAGCAGTCCGAGCACAGTCAGAGTGGTACCCACGTTCTTCCGTGCTCGTAGGTTGACTCTCCTATGCATCCCGACTAAGGTATCACAAACGTGCATTTCCCTTATGCATGCAGCCGCTTCACTAATTGGAATAGGTTATACAGAATGGTTGGTTATATACTAAGTTCCCAAGAGGGGCCCCTCTTCGAACCTTTTGGTATGTATTGCCCCCTAACTCACTATAGATCAATCAGATCCACCGGACGAGAAACTCCATTCCGCACTGCTGCTGAGTCGTCGGACTTATCCACCTCAGGGATTCGTGGAATTGAAGTTTTTGAATTGCGTTGGGGGAAATCTACCAAAGCTAGGCAGATAGATAGACTCATTTCCCGCTGCTAAGTGCTAAGGGAGAGCAAGAAACTCAAGAAGTTCCCAAAAAGAAGTTCCCCAGAGGGGGCCCCTGTTTTTTCACCAGCGCCCCTTGGCCTTGGTACTCAGAGTCCTCTCACTACCAACCAGCAGACATCATCATCTGGCTGGGTCTTGCCGGTATCAACAACGAAACAAACAAACCAAATGGAAACAGCAACTCACTATGGCTCTTGGCCCAGAAAACGTCCTAGGCGTAGGGGAGATCAGAGCAACAGGGAACGCCTAGACGACGACGCCCGTCCTGGGCTGCAGTAAGTAGATCGAGAGGTCGTTCCGCCCCTTGTCCCCGAAGATGGGTAATATGTTCTCATCAAATGTTGCTCCAACTTTCTTCTATAGGGCCTAGCTGGCGAGCGATCCCAGTCCGCGGCAGAGAACAAGACAGCAAGCGAGCGTACCTTTGTTCGCTTCTTCTCCACCAAGCACGGAAGTTTCAGGATAACTGTAGGTCGGTGGCTACCTAAGGAAACTCCGATTCGATCCGCCCCCCGGCTGGGAGGCATCTACCTCATCCCGATCACAAGGAGAGGTTCACCATGATGGGGGTCAGGTACTTGAATTCTTTCCGTTCCGGAAAGAAATGCATAGGGGACCATCCTTTTTTTTTGCGGCATGCTCCTCAGATTTACGGATTCGCAGGGGGCTATTCGCCCTACTTAGTGGACTGAAAATGAGAAAGGCCTTGTTTCGCAAGCCTTTTTCATTTCATCTTGAGTAGTCTATCAGTAGTGCGAAGCAGCTTTGCCCCGGGGAGCGAAAGGTTATACCTGAGTCAAGTAAGCGAACAGCAGTTCTTCTATGTTATGTAGGGTATTCCCCCTTGACTCTCTGAACGTCGAGCTAAGTGACTTTGCGTAGCGTAGTAGAATGAAGGCTACGCACCGACGCTCTCTTATCTATTAGCCTCAGCGTCTTCGCTAACTCGCTCGCCTACTCAAATCAAAAGTAGGCGAGGCTAGGCTAACTCAGCCGCTGACTTCGACTGTACTGTAGTGGGCTTTCGTCGCCTTTTCCTTTCTTCTGTTTTTGAAAACCCTTTCTCATTTCTCATGTTCTTTCTCTTTCATTCATCAAGTAGGCGAACCGTCAGGTCCTGAGTAGCGTTGACAAAGAAGAACAGCCGGTGAAAAGACAGCTCACATTTTGTGGAAGATAGGCCAGCTTTCAAAGTCACCCCAGAGGGGGGCCCCCGTAGGGGAACTTCTGAATCGGGGGCCCCGGCCCCCCTTTCCTCTTGATCTGAGGTGCGAAGAGAAACATCTCTTTTTTCTGACTTCCACTTCTCAATCCCGGCCCGGAAAAGTGACCGACCAGGGCCCTCTGGATGAATGAAAGAAAAGGGTTGATGAGCCCTAGCCCTGTCAGCCCACACCTGTGTAGAGTAGATCGTTCAACACCTGCGGCACAAACCTCTTTTTGACCAATTGGTCCGTCTATCATAGGCGACCGAACGGCCGCCCCCTAATTACTAGACCGACCTGCTATAATAATTCCATAAACACCTAGCGAAGATATGGCAAACAAATAAAGTAGCCCTATGTTCGGATCTGACAATACCATACCATAATCAAAAGGTACAACGGCCCGAGCGACCAGACTTAACATAAATGTAGCCACTGGAGCCATTCGAAAAAGGGAGAAATTAGCACTACTTGGTGAAATAGGTTCTTTGAGAATCAATTTGGAACCATCTGCTAGAGGTTGTAACAATCCGAACGATCCCACTACATCAGGACCCTTTCGACGTTGCACAAAAGCCATTACTTTACGTTCAGCTAGCACTAAAAAGGCTACTCCTAGTAGAAGTGGTAGAATGAAACCAAGTATTTCCGCTGTCAAAGCAATGTACGTTTTCGATTTTCGATTCACTCATGATCAGGCCTGACCTGGTCGACCCGATCATTATATTGAACTGATGATCTGGCCTGGTCGACCCAATCATTATATTGAAGGATGGGACCTTTTCTCGAAAAACTCAGGATCCTTTTGAAGATGGTGCATTAACGAATCCTGTGACGTTACTTCGAATGAGGGGGCCCCCTCTGGGGAACTTCTGAGAATAAGTGGAGCCCCCGCCTTTCATCTTCTTGCCCTTGTGACGCAACACGCCAACAACGTTTTGAAAAGCCTTGGTTCCGTTGCGCCCTGTATTCCGAGGCGACCATTTCGCGTGGTTCGATCCATTTCCCGATCCGATCACGTACCTATATGAGTGGGATGGATGGGGGCCCCCTCTGGGGAACTGATGTTGATGTTGCAGTCTTTTTCGGCAGGACCTAGACACGGAGGTTCGGGAAGTAGCGCGGCGCGTGCCAGCATTCCCCCCTTCCTGAAAGTTGGAAGGACTGGCAGCAGCGAGAGCATCATAGTTGACATGGTAGGAGCTAGAGTCCCCATATCCGTCTCGACTCTTTCTGTAATTGACTCCCTCCCGCGCCCGACTCCGCTTCTCTGCCGGTCAATGAATTCCAAGACTCAACCCATGGATTCCATTGGTGAACAAATAGCTGATGCGAGCTCAGTAGTGCTACTGAAATTTGACATCTTCTGTTGCCGGAAAAGGAGTGTCAGATCCCCAGAGGGGGCCCCGGGTCAGTCCGGCACGTCACGCTTGCGAATACTAATACGTCAAAACGCCTATACTTTGATCGATTGACCGACTTCACATACGCTCTAGATGGACAAGCTCTCCTTCTGTGCGCATCGATCGACCGACGTAGGGATTTGCATGGGGCAGTTGGCTCGTCAGCTCCAAGAATCTATAAGGAAAAAAAGATTGAGAAGGAAAAAAAGTTCCCCAGAGGGGGGCACAATATGGGGAACTATTCAGTAGTGTTCGGGATTCAGATAAGAAGGAAGCTATTCGATTTCCTATAGATCATAATATCTGAATATCTGACTAGGGTTTTTCAACCCCTTGGTCATCCTTTTTTTTGGTCTTGTTTCCGCTCCTCTAGTCAAGTAATGGAATAGAATGAGGTTAGCTCTTGCTAGCCGGCCTCATCAGCCTCAATTCCTGAAAGAATGGAATGGTATTCGCTAGCCTTGCAGAAAGCCCCTGTTCCCCGATCTCAGAGCCCGATCCTTCCACACCCGAGTCAACCAAGTCACGTTGCAGGGCCTGCTCTCGCATTTCTTTCATTAGAAAACTCCAGTTCTTGAGTTCTTTATCCGTGGAAGGCTTTTTCTCTTCCCGATTCCTATACCATACGCATCTATCCTCATCTAGAGCAATGCTGTGTCCACCTTCTTGAACTAAAGGACATACGCCAGTTTCAAGTCTAATTCCATATCCACCCCACATTCTTTTCCAGTATCAAAGTCACCCCAAAGAGCAGGAAAAAGGGCCCATCTAATCTAGCTCAGCTTGTTATGGCGAGACAAGACAAGCAAAAGCCATCTTGAGGGCTTACATGGAATGGTACACCCCTGAGCTCCACCCTAAAAAGCTCTGCCCACGCCTGAAGCAGGGGAAGAAGAAGGAAGCGGACCACGGAACTTGAAACTCAAGGAGGAGCCTGACCTCAAGCCATGAAAGATCCCCAGAGGGGGCATTCTATAGTTCCCCTACGGGGGCCCCCCATCTCAGGCTAGAAACAAAGAGATAGGGATAATTCCAGTAGTTTGGTGGTATGAAAGCAGTGGTAGTGGAGAAAGAAGAACTTGAAGGCACCTTCGTTCGATCCGGAGTCCACCCAGGTGGCCAGTATTTGGAATCGAACCAACTTGGAAACTCACCAAGAAAAGAGGCTGCTAAGCTCAAACATTCTTTCCTTTCATTCATCAAGCATTACAGAAGGAGCGGCCCCCAAAAGCAAAGGTAACTTGAGGCGCTACTGAACTCAATTGACTACTCAAGTCGGCTAAGCAGAACCGACTGACATCGTTCGACAGAACGTTGTTCCAAAAATGAACATAATGTACCGTACGACCCTCAAAACGTCAGGTACGTACGTTCTTGCTGAGTGAAAGAAAGAACCTGCTCTTTCAGAAGCTACAACGTTCCAGGACGCCTCAGGTACGTTGCACCCAATGTCAGGTACGTTGTGTTCAGATTCTGACAGACTGCAGGCTGATACAATTGGAAATGGAAATTTCGAATTGAGCTCAGTCTGAAAAGACAGAATATCAATCTAGTAATCTAGTCAATAGTCAAGAATTGGGCGTGAGAGGCACCAACCTCCCTCTATGCTATGTAGGTATACATAGGCTTGCTGATCACCTCCCTCAGTGAGATGCCGCACAGGGCGACTTCTCGGGCTCACATCCTTGTTGAAGAAGGATGTGAACATCGAATGTTTACCCAATCATTGAGAGGACCATTGGAAGAGATGGCCCAATCTTTGAACCTGAGTTGGTTACTCAGGTGCCAACCTACGGCTCCCACCGTGCGTGGGACAGGTGAGGTGGATGGTCGGTATTCCGTTGGTTAGCGCGAAGGGATTCCCTTCACGCGACCGGAGTAACAAGACGCTCCCTGAGCTGGAGATGAGCACCAGCTCTCAAGAGTACCGAGTGACGATACCATACGTAATAGAGGGGTCTGCTCGACCTCTGTCTTATGACATAACGGTCGTCTTACTTGGCCCCGTAGTCAGAGGTCAAATGAAGAATCTTTTTGACGCTCTCCTTCGGTGTTGATTGAGAGTTTGAGAATACTCTCGGCTAGCGAGGGGGCCCCGTGCCGATATGCTGGGCTGAGTTGGATTTTGGACATCAATTGGAGATGTATGCTGAACACTAATTCTCTGTGTCAACAGGATCATTTCACTTCACTCGCATACTCGCATATAGGATATGTAATGCTGACCCTGACGGTCTTGAGATAGAGTGCAATACCCAATCACGTAAGCATGATGTGACCCCAAGGTGTATACCAGCCCTCAGCTATCCGAGATAGCGCATGAAGTTGCGTTACTATATGAGAAATCGGATACCAAACTCAGCAAGCTAGCTTCAAAGTAGGGGAATGAATCTGACTATAGTGAAGCTTGGGACTTTGAGCTGACATTCGGGTTTCTCTGAATACGTCGCTTAACACGGACGGAATAATGAAGAATTTTCGTCGTCTTCTTGTTTTGAAACACCTGTCTGCTTGTGGTTCCCCCCTGACTCAAATAGGGCAATGAAAAGGCAAAGGATTAGAGGACATTAATTCCCCACTCAAGTTGGGGGCCCCCTCTGGGGAACTGATTTGGTGTTTGATTTTCCAGCGCCTTCTCACTTTTTTTCAGTCAAAAACTCATGCTTATCTTCCTACGGTCCAAAAGAAGCGGGATCAGTAACGTCCTGAGTGAGACCAGGAAAGCCTTAGGATTAGAGCAAGTCCCTAGTTCCAGTCAGTGCTCTTTTCTTCCTGCCCAAGCTTCTACTAAGAACAATGGGTCAGTAGTCACTAAGCAAGGATCCCTTCTTTTGAAAAAAGCAGCACTCGTACCAATTCCATTCCATATTTGGATTTGGATTGGAATGGAAACCCCGAAAGTCGAGTTGACCTTATCTCAAAAGTGGTCACAAAGGCGAAATAGAAGGTGAAAAATGCAAGTGAGTCAGACCGAAGTGAGCCTAAAAAGCTCCAATCTTTAGGTGACGAAATCGCTGATGGCGTAACCAATCAAAATGAAGGCCCCTCTCGTCACCTCTAGGCTTCTGTAGGAGTGCTACGTTCCGCTAGGGGGCATCGATGCGAAGCGAAATACGGCTTCAAAAAACACAAGAAAGAATAGGTCAGAGAGGACAATGTTCGGGCTATCACGGAATGGAAGGAGCCCACGAAGGTAGCCACGCCTCCGAATTTGCCTTTCTCTCTCTACTTCCCCACTGACTTCTGGCCAGGCCAGGAAGGGAACTCTTTGACACCCTGGTTGGGGACCTGGTCTACCCAGCAGAACAAAATGAAAGATTTTCTTTTGAGTTTGAGTCAGAGCTGGAGTTCAAAGAGCAAGTACCGAAATCCATCAAGCAAGACCTACCTTTAAGGCGTTGATCGTATGCGACTCTTCGCCTATTTCTTCCAAAAAAGACAAAACCGAAGCGAGGAGAACCAGCCAATAATGCTATAGGAATGAATGAAGGTCTATATTGTACTCCCTTCCCTGAACTTCCCTAAGGAAAGATCAGGAGTCCCACTTTTGCTGCTCCTGATTGAGAAGGTCAATGACGAGGGTGGCTTGCTGAACTTCTTTGAATGACAGGGGCCGGGGCCGGGGCCCCCTCGGGCGTCACGGATTCTGATACTAGAAACAACTCACTTCCTCGTCATCAAGGCGTTCTCCTCTGACAACGCTATTCTTGTGCGCACTACACTTCACCGCTTCCAGATCGTGTCGTCGATTGTGCACGTGGCGCGGAAGTTTTCGACACCAGAAGGTAGAAGGTGTCGTGTCGTGGCGGTCAGGGGCGATCTACTCCAATCTTGGAAATGTTATCTGAACTCGCTAAAGAAAAGAAGAAATCAGCTGATGTTTCTGTACCCGTGACAACCGAAGGGGTCCAACCTAGCGGAAATGTTGTAACATGAACATGCCCTGTCGACACTTTTGCCCATACCTGTGACTTGACAGAAGTTCTCGAATCGGAATGGAATTGATTTCATACTCACCGAGTTCCCTCTGGGGTACTTTTTTTTGTGTACTTTTGCAAGGAAGCCAACTAGAACTCAAACTCAATCAAACCGCAGAGAAGGTAGGTAGTGGGGAAGGGAAGGCAATAGACAGAGGGAGGAAGGAGAACCTCTGTCCCTATGTTGTAGTCAAGTAGGACCCCTACAATTTGATCCCCCTTGAGAGTCAAATAGCTAGTGTCATAGCCCTTCGGCTAAAGAACACCAAGAATTGGATCCCTCTCTACTAAGTGATTTGCTAAACCACTCAGTCCCCTCAGACGGGATGAGTTTGTTTTTCTGGGCTAGAGACCCTACCCTCCAATCCGTGTATGAAAGGTCCGATCCAGAGTCCGATAGGTCCTCTGACACATATGAATATATCTCCCCCAATTGGAACCGCTACGCTACGTTTTCTGAAATCGAAACCTCGGTTCTGTCGTTCCATCTATGATTTATCATTGAAGTCAGTATCGACGCTTGACGCTACGAATTGGATAGGACCCTTTGAGAATCACTTTGATAACCGTTCGATAGAGCCCTTCCCTTTGATATGAAAGTTTTCCAACCATTTCCCTAGCTAGTAGTATCCTGCTGCCCACTAGACCCCGAAAGTGAATAGCCAGCCTACATAGAGATAGAGTCACATCGCGGAGGTCCCAGGAAATGGGAAGCCTACATAGAGATAGGGTCACATCACAAGGGTCACAGAAAATGTCTGTTATTCAACACCGTCTAGAAGTGGAAATCATATTCCTTCTCTTCCGTCATAAAAAAGGGCATTCCCATCGGCTGGATCTCAACATACTTCCTCGTTGTCATTTCAATCGTTTGGGCTGACTTACCGAAGGGCAGGAAGGAAAAACTGACCGATCATAGAGAAGGAAGGAAGAAAGGATATTGACCAAGAAACAGCACGGTTGGGAGCTCTCGCTCGGGCTTGCCCCCGAGGCAATCCCTTCGCTACCGCTACCTCAAACACTGGTACTCATGTCAGGCAAGAAATAGTCACCGATATGACTCAAAGTACTTGACTATTTACGGAACGGAACTGACTATGAATTCAAAAAAAGCGCTCTCCCTTTCTGCAGATATCTCATTTTGCAGTCTTGATTAGTGCTACTTCAGACACGGCACGGAACGGAACACATGTCAAATACAGTCGCTCTCGCCCCGTATCTCTTTTCAAAGAAAAGCCTCTCTCCCTCGATATCGGGGGAAGCAGGCTCAATCACCGCTCCGGACATGGGAGCAACTCTTTCCAAGATCACGATCCAATGTCCGGTTCTCCTCTTGAGGGTAGGTGGGATTCATCAATCCTATATAGGAAATTGAGGGACTCAACCAGAAAGATGAGATTGTTTCGCGGCTGGTTGATAGCAGCCCCGCTCCAGGGATCACTGAACGAGAGGGACACCCGGCACCACCTATGCCCCACCTGACTGAATCAGCCTTCTTGGGCCTAGCAGCTAATGCTTCCGAACACGGAAAGCATCAGAAAGATTCGTATTGAATGCAGCTATCCGGTCAAGATTGTTCGTCAAACCCTCCTTCTCGAGATGTTTTCATTAATGGTCGGAAATGCAGCCGGTGTCAAGAGGGGGGGCCGAGGACAAGGCGACTGGGATCAAGTATGGCGCAGGAGCTACGAATTGGGAATCAATGGATTCGGAAGCAGTGTCTCGACCTGACCGGAAAGAGAAGTAAATCGGCGGCTCAGGAAGTGGGAGAGGAAGCGATGGCTATGGTTGTCTATAGGAAGTAGTGTGTCGGCTAGCACTCGGGAGTGCCAGCTTTCTTGATAGAAAGCCTCATCCCTGATATCTTTCATGCACGGGGCCAATCGAAGCCCTTTTGGTAGAATAGGCAGGGTCCTTTCGATTGAGTGCAAGATGGTAGCGATCATTTCTACCGCTGCAAAGGCTCAGGCAAAGAAGGCGCAAATCCCATACTAGAGCTCAGTCCGGATCAAAGGAAGAAGACGGCGCTCAAGAATCAGTTCTTGGAGGAAGAGTAGCTGTTGTCTCTTTCCCGGCAATGTCAGATCAGGAAGAGCCGGCTTGACTTTCTCTGTGGTTCGGTTTCCCGGTAGCTAGGCCTGGTAGCATGGTTCACGGTAGCATCTTTGCTAGTCTTGTCGGACTAGGAGCTCTACTAGGCTTGACCGTGGGAAATTGACTGATTCAAAAAGAATGACGTAGGTAGACTAACTAGAAGTGGTAGGTTTGGTTACAAATCGAAGGGCAAATGATTCATTTAGGAAAGATTCGATACCAAGTGACAGCGAGCTAGCTGTTGGTGCTATAGTCAGTCCGTGGTCAGCATACTGAGAGTCGGTAGCTCTTTTTGCTCAAGTGGAATCAGTTTCATTTGGCTCTAGACTACGATTCGATAGAGAACGATTTGGCACATCTTCGATTTCCTGGTATGAAAGTCGTTAGGCTTGGTTTTCTGTGAGTGAAAGAGATTCGGCATAAGCCGTCTTTGCTTTTGCTCTGATCTCCTGGGATCCTCCCACCCTTGTCTTTAGCTTGGGACTGAGCTTGGCACCAGGGCGGCTTGCTTACCTACCTGATGACTTTCGGACTTTCTTCTTTTCTGTGAGCACGCATCCAGTTACCAATGAATCTGTTGTCGGAATCAGCGTCAGCGCAGCAAGAGAATTCACTGCTTTTGTGCCAACCTTCTCGCCTAGAAGCTAGAAGGAATCAGTCTGAAAGGGGGGCGAAGTGACGGATGAAATTCCTTTTCTCTAGCAAAGAGCCTCAGATCTCCGACTTCTGGCTCAGTTCCCCTCGGGTGGGAATACGCTCTTCATCAGATCTTGCTAGGCGAAGAATCGAAAAAAGCGGATGAAAGCTCTCCCACCTTCGTAATGTAGTTCCTATCCTTCCTATGATTTTCCTTGTCGAGCGGAGGAGGATTCATTCGATGAGATATTGGAACTTTCCATCTCTTTTTGTTCCTTTAGTTGGCCTAGTCTTTCCGGCAATTGCAATGGCTTCTTTATCTCTTGATGTCCGATTGACAGAATAGAACCAAATCTGGGTCATCATAAAGATACTTTTTTAGTTTCATATGGTGGGATATACGATATGTGGCCTTTCCGAAAACAAAAGGAAGAGTTTTGATGTATGTCGGGTCAATGCATACATAATATACGCATTCGTGCATGTATATGCGGTTATAGCTGATTCAATGAAGTAATGGAATGACAATTCCATTCCAAATGATCAACAAATCTGTTTTTCCAATCTTTGAAATCGAAAGTCAATGTATCTGACCAATTCTGACGAACGGTTCACGTCAGAATATTGCTAGTCGATGAAAGTGACTGAGGGATCAAGCAAGAAAATGAAAGTCCAATCCATTTGGGTTATTCTCTCAATTCCAATCGAATACAACTAGTATAGAATTAGATATAGTCTTCTTAGTATGAACTGGCGATCAGAAGATATATGGATAGAACTTCTCACGGGGTCTAGAAAAACAAGTCATTTTTCCACCACCTTCAACCGACTGACCTAGTCGGCCAGTTTCTGGAGGACAATGAAGATCATCACAGGATGGTAGCATCCAACCTATATACTGTGAAAAGTCTTCTCAGTCGGTTTGAGTTGAGTGTAGTATTGATTCCTACACAATCAAAAGCATACCGAACTCTATGAGGCCAAAGCACACCAGAAGACTGTTCTCTAGCATGTATCATCAAAGTCATTCAGAATTGATAAGCAGCTAATTCATAGGCAAAAGCTAGAAAACTAGACCTTTTGCGATATTCCTGAGACTTCATCACCTTCAGACTATGTACAAAAAGGAGGGGGTACTTTTTCGTGCTGAGGCAAAGCCTTCCAGGTAGGTTCCCAAACAATCCCTTGATGAAGAAGAATGCTAGAATGGGTATATAGCGGAGTCGAAGATCTTTCAAACGACTTTTCATCTCTCCTACCCTACCAATAACCTTAGATAAATCACCAATCGGTTAATGCTTTCAAAAAGTGTCTGATCGATTTTCTGACCTGACATAGTCAAATCACTTGACTCAGTTCTCAGAGTTCTCAGAACGAAAAGTCAATCTTGACTAACATGTCAGCACGATCATCCTTCCTATAGATAAGTAATCTATGGAAAGAAGGGGGCCCCCACCTCAGCGACCACCGCAGACCTTGTTCCTCGAGCACTTTCACAAAACAATAGATAATAGATGGTTGCAATTGCGCTCGGCACCATTTGCGCAGGGACAAGGCAAAAAAACCGAAAGAAGGGCCCCCTCTGGGGAATCTACCAAGGGGAACTATAGTTGCTTTCTTCTCTTTTTTTTTTTCATTTGGATCTAGATTTATCTAAATACGCAATACGCCATACGTCATAGTGTATAAGTGTGTGCCGTCAAAATCAAGTCAAATAGGCGATCTATTTCCTTCAAAAAAAAGATCTGATCTTGGAGATTGCACAATGCTGACTCTTCAACTCTTCGTTGACACAGTAGTAATATTCTTTGTTTCTCTTTTCATATTCGGATTCTGATCTAATGATCCGGGGCGTAATCCTGGGCGTGAGGAAGAAAAAAAAGAGACGAGATTTGTTTTTCATTTTGCATTGATTTTTCATCAATGAATGTGAAGTTCATGTATCACAAATAATGAATAAATAGAAAGAAAGTCAGAAGAAAAGAATGGAAATCTATTCCAATTCGACAATTTCAAGCGAGCAGGGGGTTGGAGAGAGGGGGATTCGAACCCTCGGTACGAATTCTTCATACAACGGATTAGCAATCCGACGCTTTAGTCCACTCAGCCATCTCTCCCCCATTTCCAATTTGAACAATAGATCAAGATAGAAAAACTAAGTCACTCAAAAGAATATAGAAGCATATAGGAATGAGAATGAATAGAAAACAATATCAAAAAAGAAAAAGGAGTAACAAAAACACATCAGAAACCAAATATGTGTCAATGCTGAAATTTTCTCTGATGCTATCTTGGTTGTATCTCATCACTTTGTTGGACAAAAGGTCCATTCATATACAATAATGAATATATAGCGGGTATAGTTTAGTGGTCAAAGTGTGATTCGTTCTATTACAAACTTCACAATACAATAGTGAAGGGTTCTTTCCATTTTGTAATACTTCCTATTCAGTATTCAGATCCCAATTCCGATCCAAAACTTTCTTTCTGAAAGAGATTTCATCCTTGACCCCTCAATAGAAGATTAGGAAACAATATACATTCTCACGATTTCTATCTAGATTTCTATCTCAAATCAATTTCATAACAAACCAAATTGGATTCTGAAGTCGAGAAGCATAATTTTTGGATTGTATCAAGATTTCCAATTGAATGAGTATGAATAAAGGATCTATGGATGATAGCACAAAGCTTTCATTTCAATCGTCACTCAATCTTCCATTTTTGCGCTGTCAAAGAGAGATTGAAGCCAAATCCAAGTAGCTATAAAACGAGGGTTTTGGTTGACTAGAACCCTCGGCTTCTTTTCTTGTTTCAGCTCGGTAGAAATTCTTTTCCTTAGGATCCCACGAGTCGAAATAGGGAACGAAGTAACTAGACTAGAAATCTAGAATTGATCTCTTCTAGAGGGATCATCTAGAAAGCAAGCAGTTTGATATGTATTCGGAAAAAGCTGACATAGATGTTATGGATCTAATGGATTCTCTGGTGAGAGTCCTTTAATCTTTCATAAAGGAGCCGAATGAAACCAAAATCTCATGTTCGGTTTTGAATTAGAGATGTTTAGAGATATTCAACATGATCAACCAACGTCGACTATCACCCCTAGCCTTCCAAGCTCACGATGCGGGTTCGATTCCCGCTACCCGCTATATATTCTTTCATTTCACTGCATAGGATATGCAGTACATTATCGATTTGGATATGCTTTATTGTACCCTTCTTGTATTCCCTAATTGCATTTTCTGAACCAAAAATCGGAATGAAAGGCGTCCATTGTCTAACGGATAGGACAGAGGTCTTCTAAACCTTTGGTATAGGTTCAAATCCTATTGGACGCGATGGATTTCCATCTAATCGAATGATTTCCCTCTATGAGAATCGAAACAAGAAAAAACAAGAACTTCCTTTTTTAAAGGATAAAGAAAAGAGACCCTTGTTTTGTTTTGAATTCTCAAATTGTTCTCAAGGATTTCTCTTTTTTTTTGACTTTCTGATTTTGGACTTTCTGACTTGAGATATTCTCTTTATATATTACTTTGATCCTGATATTGAGATTATACTAGTTTGATTACATTGATTTTTGTTCTTGAAATAGAAAGAGTTTGATCTGTTCCTGAATAGCTTCTTTCAAAAGGGTTTCAGCTTCTTCGGTGAATATCTTAGTAGTAGTAGAGGATAGAATTTCTTGGAATTGAGGTTGATTCTTTGTTCAGTAATCTTTTCAGCAAACGACAAATTCCTTTACCTGTCCGATTTCTAACGCATCAAGATATCCATTTGTTCCGGCGTAAATAGTAGCTATCTGGTATTCCACCGCAAGAGGTTCTGATTGGGATTGTTTAAGCAACTCACGTCATCGTCGGCCTCTTGCCAATCGATTCTGAGTAGTTTGATCTACATCAGAAGCAAATCGTGCAAAGGCTTCTCACTCTGCAAATTGAGCTAGTTCGAATTTGGATTTGCCGGCTCATGGCTTTGCTTGAATTTGAGCTGCAGATCCTATTCTGGAAACAGAAAGACCTACATGAATAGCAGGTCTGATTCCAGCATGAAATAGATCCGCAGATCAGAATCTCTGTCCGTCTGTCATCGAAATGACATTAGTAGGAATATACGCCGAAACATCTCCAGATTGAGACTCCACTATTGGTCAAGCAGTCATACTTCCTTCACCTAAACGAGAACTTGATTTAGCAGCTCTTTCCAAAAGGCGTGAATGTCAATACAAAAAAGATCTCCTGGATCAGCTTCACGGCCGGGGGGTCTTCTTAATAGAAGAGACATTTGACGATAAGCTTGTGCCTGTTTGGAGAGATCATCATCAATTCTGAAAGTATGTCGTTCACGGTACATCAAATATTCAGCCAGAGCCGCCCCCGTATAATATAAGGAAAGGAGCAAGATATTGTAATGCAGCAGGCGAATCCGCTGTTTCGGCTACCACAATAGTGTATTCCATTGCCCCTCCTTCCTGGAAGGTAGTGACTACCTGAGCAACAGAAGAGGCTTTTTGCCCAATAGCTACATAAACACATATCATATCACATTTTGCCCTTTTTGATTGAGAATCGTATCTGTGGCTACTGCTGTTTGACCAGTTTGTCTGTCTCCAATAATTCATTCTCGTTGCCCACGTCCTATAGGGATCATTGAATCAATGGCAAGAAGTCCCGTTTGAAGGGGCTCATATACGGAACGCCTCGAAATAATACCTGGGGCAGGAGATTCAATTAACCGAGATTCAGAAGATGAAATTGAATCTCTACCATCCATCAATAGGTTTAGTTAGAGCATTTATAACACGACCAAAATCAGCCTCGCTCACAGGGATCTGAGCAATTATTCCTGTTGCTTTTACAGAACTTCCCTCTTTGATCATGAAACCATCGCTCATTAATACAACGCCAACATTATCTGATTCCAAATTCAGAGCAATACCTATTGTACCCTCTTCCAATTCTATTCATTCACCCGCCATTACTTCGTCAAGACCATAAATACGAGCAAGACCGTCGCCCACTTGAAGTACGGTACCCATATTCCAAATCTTGACTTCTCTATTATACTGTTGAATACGTTCGCGAATAAGATGACAAATTTCGTCAGCTCGAAGGGTTCCCATTAGTATCTCTTCTCTTTTTTCTTTCTCGGAAGGAAGGGGAAAAATCAGACCTCAACTCTAAACGAGAGTCAAAAGGCTAATCAGTTATTTCTTCGACGGACCCTCGGATACCAAGCACTGATGGTACGAGCACTAATGGTACGAAAATGTCATTCGCTATTCAAACACCTATTCAGAGTTCCTAGAGCTCTTTGTCAGGCTTGTTGAAAAACTTGTTGTTGAACCTGATTCATTGCTCTTTTTTGTTTCAAAAAAAGAGTTTCATTTTGTTCATTTTTGAATCGTTCCAAACTATCGCAAGCCGCATTAATCAAATTGACTTTGTTTCGTTAGATATCAGAATATCCATTGATTCGATACTCATCTGCTTCTATTTCCACTTTATGTAATCGAGCCCGGGCTCTTTCGAGTTGTTCAATGGCCCCCCTACGAAATTATTCTGAATTTCGAATAGTACTCAAGATCCTCTGTTTTCGCTTATCTCAGAAATCATTTCATGAAAGTCGATTCTCTTTCCATTCATTTCAAAACTCTCATATCTATTCCCGAACCAAACATGAATCGAAAGATTCATTTGGCTCTCACGCTCCATTTTGGCTTTGATGGGTATTTCCGCCCCCATATCTTTGAATGGAATGAGCCTATCCTCTGTTTTCTGTTCGTATTCAAAGATATCGAAACTGAGAACTGATATAAATAAGAAGAACTGATATAAATCAGAATATTAGGGGACTCTTCAGACTAGAACAAATTGTCAGCAAAGTGGTTTTTGGTTTGATTTTTGTCAATCAGTTGAAAATCAGAAATTCAGTTTGAATGAAGTTTGTCAGTCAAGAACCAATCAAAAAGAAAAGAAAACCCAAATTTCATTGTATGAAACTCAGAACAAAAGCGAAGAAAGGAACCAAAGGGAAGAAAGCGAGTGGATCCGCGAATTCCTTATCCTCAAATCAGCCCTTCCCATAGTATTGTTTCGACAAACAACAAAGAAATAGTTGTATAGTTGTAGGAGTAAGGTGTTGATATAATTCGAAGGAGCAAAGGATAAATCTGAGTGGATAAACTCAGCAAAATGATACACGTTTTTTTTCACATTTGGATTCTGGGATGAAATGAAACAAAAGGATTTGCAAATCAAAGAGCTAATGCCACGACCAGCCCATAAATTGTGAAAGCTTCCATCAAAGCCAGACTCAGCAATAAAGTACCTCGTATTTGACCCTCTGCTCCTGGTTGTCTCGCAATACCTTCTACAGCTTGGCCCGCAGCAGTACCTTGACCAATTCCAGGTCCAATAGAAGCAAGCCCTACAGCCAATCCAGCAGCAATAACGGAAGCAGCAGAAATCAGTGGATTCATAGGAAGGTCCTCATACAAAAAAACGAAATGGTTAATGATACAATCAACCAACGAATTACTACTTCATCTTTCTTGACTTTTCATCTTTCTTGACTTCTTTATCTACTTCTTTGATCTACTTCGATTTTTGGTTCGATTTCGATTTTTCTTTCGACTTCTTTTTTTTGTCTTTTTGTATTTTCTTATCACTTCACTCAAATCTATCGGGTCGAAATAGCTCAAAACTCCAAATGGAAATATGGAAATCAGAATATTCAGAAATTCTTCTATTCTTTCTCTTTCATTCAATTCACAATCACAGACAAAATCGAAACAAAGGACTTCTATTTGAATCCATCTAAAGCGGGCTAGAAAAAAACAAATCCAAAATCAAAGAAATAGGGATAATTTATATAGAATATATATAGAATATAGAACTAGTAAATAACATCTAGTAAATAACATATACCTTTCTTCCATAACGTCAACCTTCTTCCTATACTTTCTTTTCCAGGTTTGACGTAGGAAGGGAGAGAAAGAGTTCACGGGTTTGGACGGTTAACGCACTTGACTTTAGTGAGTCCCGGTATTTCATTTCATATTGAAGAAAAAGCGTGGGTTAGACTCCCGCAACAGCGCATATTCCTATTCCCAATCAAGTATTTCATATCACCAATCTCATATGTAGTGGAGTTTCAGGAGTAGAACTCGGCCCAAGCATAGAGGTAGGCTCAACTCCCAGGGGAACGCACACAGTGCGGTTTCCGAACGAGTAGAATCTAGTTTCAGGGGAAGCGCCCCTTATGCTAAGACCACACCTCAAAAGAATGTCCCTCAGATGGGGCGGGGCGCGAGCGACCCCTACCTAACTAACTGGGGAGTAGGTGACCGTCACGTATTTCATAGCAGCTTCAAAGGACGATCAGATGTGCGTAGTACCCTGACTAGAATGGAAGCTGTTGGATAGAAGGCGCTGGAAAATCAAACACCAAATTCGAAGAAGAAGATTCTATACATCCAAAATCAATCTGGCACATCAGAAATGCAATTGGATTCAATCCAGCCACAGGTTCCCCCACTAAACGACCTTGTTACGACTTGACCCCAGTCGAAGATAGTCTAAAGATATGAGCCAATGAGACCACCAATTCCATTAGCCTTGTGTCGCGAGTGGGACACATATCAAAGAAAAGAAAGCAAGGATTCGCTCTGCCTTGCAAGCTTCCATTGGAATTGCCTTTGTCAGACGCGTGTGGCCCACCCCATTAGCTATTAAGCGGACTTCGTTATCGCCACCTTCGCCTCTGAATGGCATTGATCTCTAGCCCAGAGAAAAGATGAAAGAAGAGCCAAGGTCAGGTAATACAAAGGCGACAAAGTAATGAAATGAGGCTATAGATCTTCAGGCAATTGGAAAGAGGGGCCCCCCCTTTTTGACCAGTTCACTGAACGCCCGACTTGCTAAATGGTCGCTACTGCTCTCACAGTATGACATCTCGTACCACAAAGGGCCGTGAAAGGACAGGCACTGGCAGATTGATGGAAAGCACATCCTCTACGGGATAACTCCAAATTGCAAGAAGAATTGCCTGACGAAGCAGTCTACTGTACTGAAACTGAAGTGAAGTCGCATCAAGACCCACATCAAAAGCCTGGGAGATTGATTTGGACGGCGCCTCAAGAAAAGATTCGAACTCCTTCCTGATCGACCTGGCTGGCCCCCCAATATTCTGACTCTCTTTGGCTCTCATTGGGGCTTTGGGCTCTTTTTTCTTTCATAAGAAGAAGAGTGTATATAGAAAACTGAAGGAATGGGTGACTCTGCGAGATGGCATGTAGTTGGAGCTACTGGTGAGAGAAACCGGGACACTCGTCACTACAGTACAGTAAGTCACTCAAATAAGAGAGACCTACATCTCTCCGGACAGATGTATGGGCAACCCAATCGCGGATAGTTTAGTCATGTGAGGGAGCTCTTTCTAAAGCAGACTTGATTCACGTGTATGAGTTTCCTGGTAGACCAATCCGAAAAGTACTAAATAAGTGAAGGGTAAATAGACCGCAAGCGCCTTATCCAAGCTGACCTAGCTCCAATTTGAGGTGTTTCTAATCTGCTTGATCAATATTGTCTTGTGGTTCTTTCAGAATTCTGACCTAGTTTACTCTTATGATGGGTGTATCTAATTTGCTTGCCCATATTTCATGGTTCAAGTCAGGTCAAATTCAGGGTAGGCAACCACTGTCGAACGAGAAGGGATAGGCCAGTGGGAAATGTTGAAACCCTTTTTTTTGTTAGATAAGTCAGAATCCAAATGTAGCCATTAGAACTTGTTCAAGTGGGGGACAATCACCAGAGAGGCAAATCCTATTTTCCAAAATAGGAAAGGGGGAAAGTGGAACCCTTAGACGAAGAGCTAGTGAATTGAGGGGTATACCTTCACCGAAGGCAACAGGGACCATCCACCAGTTGGAAAAGAGCCGGGACTCATGCAATACAAGAAATCCGACTGCCCTATATATAGTAAGGCCGACGGAACACTGAAAATACCTTTCTGGCTGATCCGAGCTAGAGCCAGCTAGTCTTAGAGAAAACCACGAGAAAAAACCTCGATTCCTGGCGAAAGAGGCGACTCACCCCTTTCACAAGCCAAGGTGAACTCAGCTATCCATTCCATTGGCCAACAAAAGAGGATGGACATAGCGCTGTGGAAGTGTATGAGCCTACCTTATCATAGCGCCCCGACTCAACTCGACTCCGATGATAATGTTGTGGATAGATAGCACTTTCTGACCCGCGTGGAATCCCTTTCTCTTTCCGTGTTCTTTGTATGAATGGCTTGAGTCCTGATTCACCAATCAGCTTTCTTCTCTTTTTTTTGAGAACTCGATGCTCATCTCTTTGGATAGGGGGGACCCTACTGAGCGAGATTTCAGAAGATCTTCTGATTTCTTTCGATTTCTTTCGATTTATAGATAGTGGAATTGAGCTCTTATCTGATTGAGGTGGCCCTGCTCTTCATTCTTGCTACAACTTTCCACAGATTCTGACTGAGTTTCATAAGTCTGACCTTCTTTATTGCATTGTCTTCCCGTCTCTCTCGTTTTGAGGTTTGATCTGATGAGGTCGGTGAAGAAGAAAAACATCGTCGACCCTTGACTTGAGCTCCTCGAACAAGCAGACAGGGATTGGTGGGGTAAATACATGAAAAAGTGAAAAAGACAGCCCACCTAACAGCAGCTAGAAAGGCTATAAGCGCGAAAGGGGACCGGGGCCGGGTTGCTTCATCGAGTGAGGGGAACTAATGAATAGCTATCTGCTTCATTATATGAGATGATTGCAGCAAATACGGAAAAAGCTTTCGCCCTCCTTGGTGCTCCGCCAAGATGCCAGCATGTGATTGGTGCATGACCTCCATCGCTTCATCACCTGATAGACACCTCCACAGAATTATCGATCAGCCTCTTTTGAATAGCTTACTATCATGAATTATATACCTTTTTGCCTTCTTCTTTAGCTTATTCGCTTCGTATCTATCATCCGGTCAGGTTCCTTTTGTCAGGTACTCGATAGATGGCTGTCTCCAATCCACTACATCGATAAAGGCACATTCTGCTCTATCGGGCATCCATGTGCATTTTAGACAAGCCTATTCTCGAGCTTTTGCATCCCTAGCCATATCAGGCCAATAGTCACCTTGTCTTTGCAATCTTCTTTTCTGTAGAGATTGACCGGTGTTGTTGTCCCACAGACCTGATCTTTCACTTCTGAAAGTCTTTTTGCTGCTTTTTCAACGCTAGTCACCGAGGCAGGCACTAGGATCGCTCTCGACATCTCGAAGGTATCAAAGATTTCTGGCCGTATTCATGAAGCAATCAATAAAGAGGGCAAGCTGGTGACGCAGTGCCACCTATATCTTCTTTGATCTTTGACGCTGTCCCGGCGAATAGCTGCCGGATAGGAAAATCTCGATCCAATCAAATGGCAACAGCAAATTCCGAGCTTTTGACTTGAAAGCGCCCAACTGCGTGAGAATGGAAACAGAAAGGTTGGATGTCCACTCGGCAAGTCTGACCCGTCAATATCCTATCTCCCCAAAGATGCTGATTCTCGGGAAGTCATTCCTTGAATTCCATTCGAAAGTCAAGGGAAGGGCTATTCCCCTCTGGTCAGACATATAAAGAAGTCAAGAGGCAAAACGAGTGCATTCATCTTGTTCATCAATCCTCCTGAAAGCTTGTCCAATTCCCCAGAGGGGGGCCCCCTTTGGGGTGACTTTTTGCAGGCTTTCTCTCTGATAGAAAATCCACCATATCATATAGGATCATTTTGTCCCTGGTCAGATCCCCAGAGGGGGCCCCCCGTCAATACTGCTTCAGAAGGTCTAGATCAAATGTGGAAGCCGAATGCAATGGCATCAACAACTAGTGAACTTGTATGGGTTGGATCTCTTCTGACTGAAATTGGGATTTCGGTCACAGAACCCCATGGACATGTTCTGTGAGAATCAGAATGCGGGGCCCCCTCTGGGGATCTTGATCAAAGTTGGTCTTCTATGAGAGAACAAAGCATGTAGAAGTCGCCTTACTGACTGAGGTTAGGGCATTTTCTCGGGGAAAAGGTGATTGCCGAAATCATCAGAACACCAACCATTAGAAGTGAAGATCAATTGCCGATCTCTTCACGAAAGGATTGGTAAAGGCCCTCCTTTGTCTTCTCACTCGCAAACAGGGAATGATCGATATCCATTCTCCAGTTTGAAGGGTAACATGTAGAAGTGATTGTTTGATTCTTCTGATCCAGAGGGGGCCCCCCGTAGGCTTGAATATACTATGCTATATATGCTTTATAAGCTACTTCCCGGGAAAATCACTGAAGTGAGAGTTTTGAGTGCTATACTGATACTTAGCAAAGTACCTAGAGAGGATAAGGTACAATGCAATGATCGACTTATATCAGCACTGATACTGATCAATATAGCACTGATACTGATCAAGAACTTATACATATATAAATCGAATAGTAATAGACAGAATGAATAGGAAGCGTTTCCCAAGCGAGTGAAAGACTTTGTGAACTAGTAAAAAAGCATCCAGCGGTTGTCCTAACCGGAAGTGAGAGAGCAAGAGAATAGGATAATGCTCGAACAAAAGAGCGAGTATATAAGAAAGAGCTCATTCGCATAGCTTTCATATGATAGGATGCCGCTTCCAGTAGCAGTGATGTCTGTTCATCGAAGCGGCTAAGGATGCTTCTTGTAAAGTAGTATCTTTCTTGCTCCTATCTCAGGATAAGGATCTGTGATAGGGAAGCTTCAAACGAAGAGGATATGAAGCATAGGGACAGGCTTGATCAACTGATATTTGGAGGGAAAAGAAAAAGCAAAGGGTGGCTGCCAAGTCGGCTGCTCTCCGTATCTCAATCAGAGGTCTCTCGAGCCTGAGTTTGGGCTGTGATGATCAAGGGGTGTAAAGGGTATCAATCCCTGGCTTCGTCGGCGTGCCTATGTGAGAGGGGGATTCCTGTTGCTTGGTGGTTCTAATTAGCTGAACCTGTCACCCACGAAACGACATACGGACTAATTCGAATGAATAAGGAAGACTTCGATAGTCAATCACTAGAAGCCGGCTTGAGTCCAATGCCAAGTTGAAGTGGCGACAGTGGACGGTATGACACTCATCTCTTTTCTTTCCTGTGCTTTCACTGTACAAGCTTCTTCCAAAGCATATGGCATATGTATATGATGATATCTAGACAGATGGATCAACCCGGAAATCTCGATGCGGGACCGGGGCCGGGTTGCTTCATCGAGTGAGGGGAAAGACATATGTTTTTCTTCTTTGCTTTGGAAGGGATAGATCAAAGAAAACAAGAAAGCTCTCCATCCAATCTGAGATTCGATATCTATTCTAAAGCACCATGATTCGTATGATCATCAAAGAAAGCGGTTTCGTTCCAGCTATCCCCAGAGGGGGCCCCCCTTTCGATCCTTGTGGCTCTCTTCCGAGCAACTGAACGCGAGTTTGGTTGTGAGTGATTCTTGTCACCTGATGGTCACCTTACCATAGAGGCAACTACATGGGTGGAGAAGAAAGTATCTTCATTGTGTAGTCATCCTCGACCCTATTGGTGTGTTCTGGAACTAGGTGAAAGTTCGCAAGAACTGATCCGACGTTCCCTCACTATAGAGGTCACTGTGGTTTGTCACCATGGTCGTCATCCATTGCCTTGCACAGGATGCTTGGCAACTAGGGGAGCGGCTGGTATACAGTGCTGAAAATGTGCTGTATATCGAGTCGGACGGAGGACTCTCTGAAGGTCCTCGGTTTCTCATCGCTTTCTAGTCCCCTAAAGGGGATGAGGGCATCTACCCAACTTCCACGTGGTAGTTTCAGTCTGTCGACTGAGGGACCACCAGGGATCTGCTGCAGTGCCACTGAGTGTGGCTTGTGGTTCCTTGCGGAGTGATTACCGTGAGGAAATGAGCTGGCTCGAAAGAGCTTTGACTCTTGTCCTGGACCTTCACAGTCAAAGGATGAAGTTCTCAGATCCCTGGAACATCAGACTTGAGGCGTCAACTGAGCGCAAATGCGCGTCGGACGCTTCTTCATTGATCTGATTGATCTGATTGAGATTGATGTCAAAAGTATGATGTCAAAAGTAGCTGTTGAAGTAATTCGGTGCAGTGTAACAAGCTGTGCCGGGGGGTCCGGCGAGTATCCCGTCAAGAGCCTAATCAGCTCTTGCGGGAAACCCCCAAAAGGCGTCATCGGGTGCATCCGTTGGCGAAGGGGAGTGATGTCCCCTTTTAGAGCACTGAGCGCGGTGACATACTGTGTCTTGGTCTTCTGACCATGAGGCGATCATGCGGGTTGGGGTTTTGATCCCCTTCATTGCATGATTGACCTCACCTGGAGATCTGGTTCGATCTGACAGGTTCTGTGAGTAATCATCACAGATGCCTTCCACGGTTTGCCGCAGGATGGCTGACCGCTAGGCGAGTTGATACCAACTGCACTCGAGCTTTGAGGGGAACCTCACGGTTCCTTCTCATTGGGCCCCAGGCAATAGCATCTGGGTTGGAACGAGGTCCCCAGGATGAGTTCAGCTATGATAGGTGTGGTAACCCACCCGTGATCCAGACGTGGATCAGAGCGCTTCCTCCTGGTCATGATGATGACCATATGTAGGAATTCTCTCATAGTGGGTCAAGAAACCTGAAATGGATAACACTGGCCCTCATGACCATAATGGAGCAAAAAAGGTATACAATGAAAATCTGATCTTCATTGTTTCCCTCACTGCTGAAAAGTACAATCTGGTATCATGGCAGAGAGTGATGAAACACTCTCGGCTACTCAGGGGTTACCTGAATATGAATAAGGTGCTTCTGATAGCCACTGGTGGTCTTTCTTGAGAAAGGTTATATAGGGACATAGGGACGGCGACTTTGAGATTCTATCTTTTCAAACTTTGTTTTTCTTTCCAGCCTTCCAACTCTGAGATCGGAATCAGGTCTCTCAGTCTTTTGTTCCGGTTTCGAGTTTCCTGTTCCACTTTCATTTCCGAGAGTTATGGAACTAGATCTCTGCAAGTCTTGAAGTTCCAGCTTGAAGTTCTGTCTTTCTTTTCCCTGATTATGAAATTCTAAAAAAGAGTGGATAAGGAGACATTGAAATCGATGATGGAGTCGTATGATCCTGACTCGGTCCTCCCTGTTTCAGCTCAAATCAGGGTGACCGGTCGGAAAGGGAAAATTCGATTCTGCCTGATTGATCACCGGCGTCGAATGCTTGAAGCATAGCCTCCTCGATGACCGGCGATGTTCTGACTTTCCAGTTTTGAAAGAAAGACGGCGTCAGGGAAGAAGTGAGATCCTTTCCTGAAGGAGATAGGACGGAGTCACCGAATCCTATTGACCTGAAGTCACTCGAAGGCGAACTCTTTCTTAGTCTAATTCCTTGCTCTATCACTAGAACCAGTGGACCTGACTAGAAAAGGTACGTGCTTCTGAAAGCCCATTACAGAGACAGGGGGTTGATCAAGCATATCCATTTCCTGACCACTGAGTCTAGGGCATCAGTGAGAAATTCTCCTATCTGGCTTCACCGGACTGTCCTATGGAAGAAACGGAACAATTCTCATTGCCTCTCCTCGCTGAAAGAAAGGGTTGTTTTCTTCAGAGGCCTCCCCTTCCGTACCTACTCCGCATGGCCCCTTCCTCCTTTGAGTTGAGTTCCTTTTCCTCTACTGTAGGAAATCAAAAGCGGGAATCACTTGATGGGATAGTTGGCTCTATCTAGGATTTTTCCCAGGTTATCCCGAAAACAGCTTCTTCTAAAGTCACCCCTTCGTTCCCCAGAGGGGTCCCCGGGCCCCCGATCTTCTTTCTATAGTACCCCAATCTATAGTTCCCCGGCCCGGCCCCTGTTCAAAAGTTCCCCAGAGGGGGCCCCCGGTCGAGTGGTAAAATACCCAGCAGCTAGTGGGACCAGTTTATGGATTGAACAAGAATAGTCTTCGGGCTTAGCTGGATAGAAAAAGTGCGAGCCTTTGAAAATCTTCGTACACAGCAGCCAACGTCCCGGGGAGGGGCGCTCTGACGATGCAGAGAGCAAACAAAGGCGAGTTTTCCATGTTGCATTTGTAGTCTTGTTGCACGGTAGAATCAATTCCATCGTCGCCTTATCTGAAAACTAAGGCGACGCAGCAAGGCGAGGCCCTTCTCAGCCATGGAACAGGGGCAAGGGGAGTGTGGCGGGCGGTTCAGAAAAAGATTCTCCTTTTCGTACGCTCGGCAGGTCAGTTTGGTACTAGCGCATCATAGAAAGATAGGCCAGGATGCTACGGTAGGACGCAAGGGGTTTGGCATATAGTCTCCGTAGATTGGAAAAATGTTGCAGTGTTTCACATAGTCCATACAATTCTGGACCATTGTAGGCCAGTAGTATCCCATCTTTTTGAGCTTCACTCACATCTTTGGCCCAGACTGGTGGGCATCACACACCCCTGAATGTACTTCGTACATGGCTTGGCTTGCCTCTTGCTTCATCACTAGACAAACATCTCAGCCACAGCGAGTCACTTTCTTGATTTTCTTGAGAATTGAGAAAGTTTCGTTGAAATACACATACTGGGGCAACCTCCTTCGAAGCTGGGTGATTTTGTGGCTTTCTTCTGGCCATCCGCCGTGCTTCAAGTAGAAGAAATGTATCCAATCTTCAATAGAGACTTCCATGCAGGGAGCCATTTCCACTATGGTGGCAGCGTTGCAATCCTGGATCAGTTCTTTCATTGAAGGTCTGGGAAAAGGGGGGCCCCCGTAGGGGAACTTCGAACTTCTTTGTCTTTGACTTCTCCCCAATGAACAATCCTTCCTGACATTATCCAATCCAATGAGAATCAAAGGAATTCGACTGGAATTGGAATCCAATCAAATAGATTATCTAGTTCCCCAGATTGTGCCCCGGCCGGCCCCTCCTCAGACTTCTCTAGTTGGGGGCCCCGTAATGAGAAATGAATTTGGATCTAGTTCCCCAGAGGGGGCCCCTTTTGTGGAATCCTAGCGACAACATGTCCTATATGTCTTTTGGTTGGTGATTGACGAATAACCAAGATTTAGCTTAGTTTGTCTGAGACATCAAATGGGGCGTGGCCAAGCGGTAAGGCAACGGGTTTTGGTCCCGTTACTCGGAGGTTCGAATCCTTCCGTCCCAGATCGTTTCCATCAGAAACGAAAGATTCTTCTCTATGGAAATGGAAAATACAAATTTCATGAAACAATTGGATTTGATGTTTCATATTCCATAGTCAAGATGAGCCGGCCCCGGCCCCCGATCTTCTCGATCTTCTATAGTACCCCTACGGGGGCCCCCTCTGGTCCGGGGCCCCCTCCGGGGAACTTCTTTGTGAGTTGAACGAAGGGGAACTTCTGAACTCAATGAGAGCAGCGTTCAAAGGGTCTGATATGAGTTGGGAGTGTATGTTGTGGAAATCGTCCTTGGCTTGAGCTATATTGGATTGGAGCCAGTGAGGAAATTTGCTGTTCCAATGCTGAATGAAGCTCCTGCTTGAGAGCTTTCAGTCTAGAAAGGAGGGAGAAGATAGGATCACCAGCAAAGTGCCCAGACCATACTTTGGAAACAATATCATAGAAGCCGGGAACCTTGGTCCAGTCATTTTGGAATGGAAAGGAGGGGTTTTGATTTGAGGTTGGAGATCAGACTCAGGTTGTGGTCGGAAAAGGGGTTGGGAATGACACTGGCATAGGAGCAAGGGAATGAGTGGATCCAATCGGGGTTAGATAGTCAGTACTCTTTCGAGTTTGCAGACAATAGGCTCAGATGGGCGTTTGTTGGACCAGCTATGCAAAGGTCCACAACTAGGAATGTCGTCCAAGCCCATTAGATGTCAAGAAGTCATGAAATCGTTTGATATTGCGCCACGGTGGAGGGTTTCCACCTCATTTCTCCATGGAGTCAAAAGATCCCCAGAGGGGGGCCCCTATGAAAGGCATGAGCCAAGGGTGGTTTTTGGTGGGGTTCAGCTTGGCAAGGTCCGCCCACAATGAAGCCTTGGAAGAACTCTCATGGAAAGCATACACCACAGTGAGGTAGAATGGGGGAGTGGATTGGCCGGAAAGGAGGCAGTGGATGAATTGGGGAGATGCTTGGATAGTTTGAGGCGAGAATAGGGAGGCGTTCCACTTGATAAGGATTCTACCCCCAATGGAAATGTTGAAGTTGTGGGTTTCGCCCTCATTGAGGAAAAGCTTGTATTGGAAACGGTAGGAGTTGTTGGTCAAGTGGGGTGGTTTTCACTAGGCAAACAATATCAAGGTGGTGGTCATTGATGAGTTAGCGACACTAATCAACCTTGGCATCTTCATGCCAACCCCTAGTGTTCCATAAAAGGATGTTGGGGGAGGAGGACATGGATTGGATTAGGGGATTGAGTGGATTGGGATGGGGAAGGATCCTCCCGCCTCTTTTCTTGAGTAGTGGAAGTAGTCTGCCTGAGAACTTGGTCAAGTGGATGGGTCAAGTGGATGGGGGGGAATGATGTAGTGTAGACGCATCTTGATGAAGACGTGGTGGGCCTATCACAGAGGGCATAGGCGGGGTAGGGGTTGAGGTTGAAGCATCTTCTTGGGGGTTGGTGATAGGGTCGGTCAGTATGGTGAAGGGGTGATGTAGGGTAGGAGTGTGGTTGCTGGATCAAAGATCCCCAGAGGGGGCCCCGGTTTCTATTGGAACTGAGGATGAGGTATTCATAGATATCCGATACATTATTCACGCGTCAGGAACCAGATTTGAACTGGTGACACGAGGATTTTCAGTCCTCTGCTCTACCAACTGAGCTATCCTGACCATTGATAGTGCATCATCCTAGTTTTGGACTTGTATCTATGTCAATGAAAGGAACTCACAAAGTCTGACAAAATTGGACCTGATTTGGATGACAAAATCAGACTTTCTTTGTGGATAATGATATGGACGACTGTGAATGATTCCATAATGGAGATTCCTTTCACTGATGAATGTGGTACGCAAGTTCATTTGTACAGGTCTCGTCTCTCTCCAAAATTCCATTTCATTGGAAGAAGATCTCAGATCCCCAGAGGGGGCCCCCTGTTCGGATCCATTTGTGAAAGAATAGAGTGAATGAGAACAAAACAATATTCATATTGGATTGGAGATTTGATATATATGGAGGGAGGGGGGAAAAATATGGGGATCTGCTTCGTGGAAAACCAGAAAGGAATTGGAATGACACTGTACAACAATTGGAAACAGGGATGTAGCGCAGCTTGGTAGCACGTTTGTTTTGGGTACAAAATGTTGCCGGGTTCCAACTCGATTTTGGAGAAATGGCTTTCCTACCTATTCTTTCTCCTATGCACAGTGACGAGGGATTCATTGAGCCCCATTCACGAAAGCCTACGGGGGGCCCCCTCTGGGGAACTTTTGACATAATCTTTCCTTTTTGCATATGTACGCAAGAGTCAAAAAACCCTTTTCTTGACAGTCGTATCTCCTTTCATCAGAAAGCGCTCTGAGTTCAGTTCGGTAGAACGTGGGTCTCCAAAACCCGAAGTCGTAGGTTCAAATCCTACAGAGCGTGATTCTTTTCTTTTGATGTCGAATTACAATACAATGAAAGAACTTCAACTTCACAAAACAAAGTCCTTGATCTATATATCAGCGGGGCCGGGTTGGGAGAGAGCTGATGAATTCTGAGATTGGATTCGATCGAACGCCTAGGATGGAACTTCACGAGAATCTTATTGAAGCCCACCCTAAACAAAGAAAAAAGGCCGTGTCGGGTTTCGATGGTTGGGGAGAAACGGCGTTTGTTCGCCATTCTGGTCAAACAAGCGTTGTTATGAAGGCCTCTCTGCTCCTCTATGTTTCTATCACTGAAACTGCGCTAGGGGGGCGGGGCTGTTCTAGCTCAACATGACGATACTCGTCAGAAGGAAGGAAAGGGCAATTGACTACCTTAGTCAAACCCTATTGGATTATGAAACCCGTTACACACAGATAGAGAAGCACAGTCTCGCTGTGGTTTGGGCAACTCAAAAGCTTCGCCACTACATGCTATCTCACTAGTCTAGTACTGGCGCATTGACTGGCTCGAATAGATCCCCTTGTTCGAGAAACCTGCGATGAACTGTCAGAACCGGGGCCGGGGCACAATCTGGGGAACTTCTGAATCTAGTGGCAACTACTTGGATCTTTGTTTGACATTACTTATGCCACTCAGAAAGTAATCAAGGGGCAAGCAGGACTGCTTAGCTAACCTTCTGGAAAGCTCATCTGAGCCTGTCCGTACCGACTTTCCCGACGAACCTAACCTCTCTGAGCGCCCTCTCGAGTCCAGACAGCCGAAAAGCATGGCTAGATACGGCTTTGAAGCGCCTCTTTCTGAATTTCATAGGTTGGGCCCTGGGCCCTGCTTGCAACTTTCAATCAGAAACGGAAGATGAAGCAAGGCAAGGTATACAGAAGTTGTCCCCTCTTCTCTGGTAACCCGCTAAGGTCATATAGAGCGCGGAGCCCGCCACTGCATATCCTATTTCGAAAAAGAGGGAGCGGGGAAGGAAGAACAACCGTTTGACTTTGGCACATGAGGTGGCGGGTTTGGCCAGAGAACATAATGGAAATGTATCGGACTGCAAATCCTGGAATGACGGACTTCAAAAGAACCGGGCCCAGGCCGGGGCACAATATGGGGAAAGACCTCTTCTATAGTTCCCCTACGTTCTATAGTTCCCCTACGGGGCCCCCTTTTGGGGAACTAGACTATGGGGTGACTTTTGAAATTCTTCTGAATCGGGTCATTCAATCTCTCTCACTCCCAAGGTTGAGCTCCCGACTGGAGGGAGAGGGGCAAGTCCAGACTCGTCAACAGTACCAAGCCCGGCAGGAGCAGTAAGCACAGAGGCCCATTCTACCTTGAGTCTTTCCAGGAAAAAAGAAGATCAAGAAAGGGGCCCCTCTGGGGAATCCAATTCCCATTTTGCAATCAAAGCAGAGGAACTTCCGCCCAAAGGTGCTCATAGAGCCGGTCCCCGGTGCAGAAGTTCCCCAGAGGGGGGCCCCCTTTGGGGATTGATTGCCTTGCGTGTCAAGTGCGAGATTGGCTTCGAGAAGCCGAGAGGCTCAATCATAAGTTCCCCAAAGGCCCATCAACCTCGTTTCAAAAAGTCACCACTGACAAATGGGGGGCCCCCGTTCCATCCCGTGACGTTCACCACGTCCAGGAGCTCAAAACCTTCTACGTGCCGCCGAGACGAGGGCGACACGAAAGGGGCATCCTCTTCTATAAATCAGAAGGAACTCCAAGACGGCTGGAACAAAGCATGGAGCCGAAGCCTATGCATGGAACCAGTTTCCATCCCCAGTGACTTCTCCCCAGCGGATCATCAAAAAGATCTGCCCCTCGAGCAGACTCAAGAGAGAGCTCGCTACTTCCAAAACCTCTGGAAAGGAGAGCAACATCAAGCGCCTCTGGACCATGGCAAATTCACAACCAGAGGACTCCCGCTTCTTCTTTCTCAAGAGTTCCCCAGAGGGGGCCCCGGACCAGAGGGGATCTTGATTCCAGGCCCACCTATGTCAGCGCATTACTTGCGCCGGAGAGGGTTGAAGAATGGAAGATCCTTCTCCGAGACTACAAAGACTGCTTCGCCTGGAATGGAACTATACAGAAATGCCAGGCCTATCCCCAGAGGTGGCAGTCCACAAACTGGCCATCAATCCCGACGCAGCCCCAGTCAAACAACCTCCAAGGAGAATGAGGCTGAGGCTCGAGATTGAAGAAAAGGTGATAGCTGAAACCAAAAAGCCCATAGAGGCCGGTTTCATTCGGGAAGAAAAGTACCCGAACTTGGGTCGCCAACATTGTCCCAGTCAAGAAGAAGAACGGCCAGATCCTTATATGCATAGACTTTCGGGACTTCAACAAAGCGTGCCCGAAAGATGACTTCCCGCTGCCGATAACGGAGATCATGATTGACAATACGTCAACATATGACATGTTCTCCTTGAGCTTGTGATTACAGCGGCTTCTCGGGGTATAATCAAATCAAGATGGCGCCGGAAGATGAAAAGCACACTTCCTTCCGAACCCCGATCGGCATCTACTTGAAAAACCCCAGAGGGGGCCCCTGTCCACTCCGACCACTAGCCACTGTAATACCTCCAGACCCAGCCCAAACAGCAGCAAGCTCGACACATGAAGTGGATGACATATCTGCAGCAATTCAATCTCGTCATCAAATGTCAGAAAGGAGCCCAGAATCAACTAGCCGACATGCTCTCGAGACCACCGGTAATGACTTGATGCTTGTTGACTGTGATGAAGGTCAAACCGGCGGAACAGGAGGAGTACTCGACGAGGTATGATGAGGACCCCGACTTCAGCAAGTCGTGGAAGAGGTCAAGAAGGGAGGGCTAACCGAGAGTACGACATCCGAGATGGACTCCGGTTGGAAATTGTACATCCCACGAGATGGGGATAGGCTGAGATGGATCCGAGAAGCTCTGACGTCGAAGGTAGCAGGTCACATTGGGGTGACCAAAACAATTCAAAACCTGCAGAGAGATTTCGACTGGCCTCGTATACACCACGAACAAGATCCCCAGAGGGGGGCCCCCTTTCCCGGCCGGCAGGAATGGTCTCAATTGTGTTTGATTCCTTCGATTCGACCGGAACCAAAACCGATCCCCTTCTTTCTCAGACGCCGAATTCTTTCTTCCCCTTCATAAACCAACCAGCCACTCGACCACTTCAGATGTTGGGGGAGGGAATGGAAGACTATATAAACCAGATGTTGAGACTAGTGCTGGAACCGGGGCCCCCTCTGGGGTGACTTTCTGAAAAGATCTTCTCGGCCAAGCTAGCAAACCAGATTTCTGTTCTTTCAGGTTATAGGTGACAGGCAAAATAGGTAAGAAAGAGGTTCTACCCTGCGGGAATAGTTTGAAAGCCATTTCTTTTCTGACCTGATCTTGAAGATGGCAGAATACGAGAATAGGCTTTTGAGGGGATAATCCAAATACCAACCCATAGAAGGAGTCTTCCCTTCCCCAACCTGACTCTATCAAGTCAGTCAGCCCCCTTCCCTCTTGCGAGGTCAGCCTAGCAGGCTAAACAGACTCCATAGAGGATGGGGAGTGACAACTAGACTTTCTCAAGTGAGTTCTCTCCCTTCTCACTGATTTCCGGTTCAGCTGAGTGAACTCATACCTTTAGGGGAGCCAGCCCTCATTTCACACAGACTGAATCGCTGATTTTCTCCGTTTTCACTACCTCGTCTGGTGGTCTAACTCGGTCACCGGACCTGACGCGGGGGTCAGCCATTCCTCCCTTCCCTAATGCTATTAGTGGGTCAGCTTGGGTAGATCATAGGTTCATCTGTTCACCATGACGACGACGAGGGGTTGATAGGTGCATTGTATCTGGGCCTACGTCGGATACAGCAGCATAACAAGAACTGTGCTACCTCGTTTTGCATCCCTTTCTGTTTTTTGAAAAGCCAAATCGAATCCCCAGAGGGGGCCCCCTTCCCTGCGCAGACCGATGAGGAGTAGATCGAGCCATCCCCTAAAGGAGAAAGACTAGCCTGCCCTTCCAATAGGGGTTCTCACGGGTCCGGTATCCGCAACACAGCCAATCGTCTTGGTACGGTGGGTTCCCCATACCCACTCTTCGGAAAAAAAGCTTGCCATAGCAGCTCAAACCTCCGATCGGGAAATGGGTAGAAGTTCCCCAGAGGGGCCGGGCCCCGCTCTAGCCCCCAATTCCGAACAAATGGATTGGACCGAGGTTCGTGCAGGGAGGGAATAGGAACTCAGAACGATAGTTCAAGGTTGAGCTCACCGGCTGCCCTACGTCAGTAGTCTTCCTCACTTCTATTCCCTTTTTTGCCCTCAGGTCAGGCCCCGAGTGTCGACGCGTCGAATGTGGTCGTTCAAACGGAGTACTTCACCTCCCGCTTCGCGCCTCCTCCGCCGGTCAAGTGTCTAAAGACCCTGCAATCTGAATTTGGATTTCACTGAATTATGCTAGAAATCCGGTTTTTTGACCGGCGACTCTTTTCATAGTCGAGAGATTTGCTCATTTCCATTTTGCAAAAGCGGGGTGCGCCTGCTCTTTGTTTCCCGCGGGATCAAATGGTAGATCGATCAGCCAATCAACCACGCGGTTCGAATCCGCATCCCAGGCCGGCAAACTCGGTGAGGAAATAGATAGATATTCTTGCTACTTTCTTCTTCGTAGTACGAGACATGAGCTGCTTATAGCAGCTACCACTGATCGTCCAACCAGGTATACAACCTCTCGCTTGAGCAAACATCGACGTACTGACGGTGACAACAAAATGCCCGCCGGAACCTTGCTGTCCGTTCACCCCCTTCCATGAAGAAGTAATAAGTCACTGCATCGGAAGGAGAATTGTTTGGATCGGAAACATCTCTTGAATCAAAGCAGGGCACTCGCTTAGATGGAGGAAACGAAATAGGAGTTTTCCGCGGACGATGACTGAGGAGCTTCCTCGAACGAGCCCCTCAAAACTCAAACAAAGTCAAGCTGGTTTCCATAGGGGAAAATCGAGCCGCTTTGCTCGTTGTCTAAGGAAGCTCTGCTTGCTGATAGAATCTGATATATGGAAGCGAATGCTTGCTTTTTCTGAATATGTCCTACGACAATCTGATATTCCTCCCCTTCCAATTAGGAGATTGCTCATCAGTACTTTTCAGACTGATGGGCTTCCTCTGCTTTGTATGTATTGGCTGGCCTATGAAACGGACGTACAGATCCCTAACCAACGTGTTCTACAAAGAACTCTCAGCTCAATTCTTGAGGCAGTTCTACCGTTCGTTGTATTCTCATTCATCTTCTCCTTCCTTTTCATGCTCATGAGATCGTTTAGGCCTCAATCTCAATGTTCACCTTTCTTTCCTTTCCGGGTATTCCCACATTTCTGTTTTCATCGATGCTTCCTTAATGATTTCTTCATGATTTCTTGAAACACTTTCGATTTCCAATTGGATTGAAGCACTCTGACTCAGCAAAGTCCCCAGGCATAGGGACAGCAGCACTAGGTCCGGTCACTCTTCTGACAAGACTTCTTGATCTTGCTCTTGGGCTGGCAGTCAATCACCATATAGAAAAAAAAAGTCACCACTGACAAATGGGGGGCCCCCGTAGGGGAACTTCTTTCTGAGCACTCAGAGCCTCTCGTTAGTCTGGATCAAAAGTCTCTGAAGTTCTTTCCGCACGCAATTGTGAAATGAATTTCCCATCAGCTTATCCAATCGAATTTCATTGCAGACAGAGTCTCACTCAATATTCAGATCAGAAAGGTATAGTGTCAGATAATTAGGGAATCTTGTATAGTCTTTTTGAGAATCCTTTCTTCAACCTTAGGTGCCAAAAAGGAGTTTCTCTGAGAAACCTTTTCAAGATTTTCCACTTCTGACTTTCATAGTTCTGGTGCCCAGACTGAATTCTCACTATTTCTTTCTATTGTTCCCCAGAGGGGGCCCCCAATTCAGAATAGCCCAAACCAATAATGTTCAAGCCCCAGAGGGGGCCCCGGGTTGCTTTAGATTGATTGGTACCTGTTTGAGCCACACTCAGAACCGAGAACAAATAGGAAAGTCTTTGATAGACCCTACGGGTTCTCAAAATCAAGTATCGACAGACCTAGCCCCTTGCCCATGCTTTTGCGGGGCAAGAATTCGTCAAGAACTCAGCAAATTCCCAGTCAGCAGGATTCATAAATTCCAAGTCTTTTTTTGTTGATCAGGCGACACCCAGATTCGAACTGGGGATAAAGGATTTGCAGTCCCCCGCCTTACCACTTGGCCATGCCGCCGAATTCCATACAATCCAAATTGGATAGAATTGGATATATCTGATTCGATTCTTCTCCTCATTTTGATTTGGTTCCTTTCTTCATTTCATTTCTGTTTCAGAAGTTCCCCATATTGTGCCCCCCTCTGGGGAACTACAGAAAGAGATGTTGATATGTCAAAACCCCATACAAAGTGTCAACTCCAGAACATCAATTTGGATACGTGGATACGTGGATACCGAGCCCGGGGTTCTCTATTATGCACATATCCCTATATAGGATCATCGTGCTTTCATTTTGGAATATGAATCGAAAATATATACATTATGCTCGAGTGCGACCTGACCTATGTTGCACCAAGCTCAATTATGATCAAAGATGTTCTATATGCATATAGAGATAGTTATGCATGTATCGGCATGTACTTCCTAAAGATGACTCCTATGACTATGACGTACGCAATTCCATTTGATTTTCTCAATTCGACTTCGACTCCAAAAATTGGATGATTCGAGGTGCTAAAAAAATCACAACTCTATTCCTGATTTTTCTCTCATTCATAGAGAGCAGATTGAATCCTGAATTCATTCATTCATTTTGTCTTTTTTTTGTACCTAATCTAATCGAAGAAAAGAATCGAATTCGAATTAGGTAGAAATTGGATCAATTTGGATATCCGATCCGATCAAAGACCCCATCAGCCTCAGTCACAGAATTGGGTTTCCCTTTCTCAATTTCCATTGATTTCTACCCTACCATTTCTTTCGATTTTGACCCGGCTCCAATTCGTCGAAAATGCCCTCCATTTCTCTGTCTTGCTCCCATTCATACTTGAGAATCCCCAGAGGGGGCCCGCCCCGGATGGAGTTGGCTCCAATTTGATGTGATTCAGTCAACAGAATATTCATTCATTCCACCATCATTGCTAGATCGATCGGTATGGTTCTAGTGAGCCAAGCAAATAATGGGATTTGTTCAAGAAAGAGGAAACTTCAGATTCAGATGCTCCAGAATGGGGGGCACAATATGGGGATTTTCACTGACTTGGTGTTCAACCCATAGTGTTGAACTCACAATAACAAAAGCAACACCCCAGTGGAAAAGAACTCAGACAGTTCGAACATCAAAACGAAAGGCCACCTATCTGTGGCCGACTACAGCTCAAAACTGATCCCCAGAGGGGGGCTTTGGGGATCTTCTGGAGAAGGTTTGGGCGGGAAACGGATGTTTAGTCCGAACACACTGACACATTCGAAAGGAGACCCCGGACTGAATCAGCCAACACCTAGGGAGAAAGAATCTTTCCACTAGAGACTCACCTCATACTCATACCCTTCCATCAAGGTAGAGATGAGAAATCTGGAATATACCACTTGACTAGAATAGGAAATGAGGCTTTCACCTCATCAAAAAACTCGAGTACAGAAGGTAGGTCATTCACCGAAGAAGTCATGTTCCCAAGAATATCTCCAACAACCTACTTTCCATTTCAGTCTGCTAAAGGAAAGAGGATGAGGAAGACTTCCAAGGGCATGAAATCTGTCATTCCTTTGGTTTGACCCGGGGCCGGGGAACTAGAGAAGTCTGAGGAGGGGCCGGGGCCGGGAAAGATGACCTTGACTGAGGAGAGGGATAATGCACACCGACCTGCTAGCCCCTGTCACCAACAAAGATGGAGAGAGTTGCCCTGGCATCGAGAGCAGCTGGGATACAAGGAGTAGATTCAGTTTGTTCTCTGTCACTTGATGCAGAGGGAAAATGTGAAAGATGCATCTTTTTTCCGTCTCCCTATCCAGAAAAGAGAAAGCTATAGACAAAAGCTCACATCTGCGCGAGAAGTGAAGTACAGGGATGACCACTTTTGAGCTTGCTTGCTTTGGTGCCTGGTCCAAGGAAAGGAGTCCAAGTCTGCCTTCGAATAAGCAATCACAATGGTCGGTCATAGGCTCACTTTATATCTGATATATCGAGCATTGGCTAGCGAAGCAGTAGTGGCAGAGGTCGAGCTGGTAAGCTAGCTCATAGGGCTGGCTGCCTTCACTACTGATGAAGTACCTCAGGCTGCTTGTTCTTTCGCGCTAGGAGCAGTATGCAAGCTAGGAGCGCCCTTCCACTATTATCCTATGAAAAGAATAATTCACTACGTCAATACCGGGACGTGACACAGTAGGTTCTGACGGTAGAGCATCGGAGAATCGGTTGTTTTTTTGAATGGGTGTGATTTGGTTCATCACTTTGACGCTATTTTGCAACCTTTCTTGACTCAAAAGGTCAGTCCGAACCCCTGTTTACGTGTTGAACGTACTCTACATCATGAAGTTCTGTCTGCTTCATTTTGACCAGAAGAATTGTGTTTCATTTGTTTCATAGGTAGGAGCGGAGTAGGAGCTTCAATTTCTTTCCACTTTCCATCCACTTTCCAATAGTACCATACAACGATCCCTTTTGAAATGAAGTTCTCGCTTCCCTTTCCTTTCATTCGTGCTAGTACTTTCATTTGATTTGGATTCTCGTCAGCATGTGAAGTTGCTCTCTTTTCCTGTGGAGTTTCGCTGTCACCCAACTCATCTACAAGTTTCTCTGGTGGAACGTCGATCGCTACCCTTCAATCTACCATCCAAGAATCCCCCGTTCCGTCGTTCACTCACCAAAGTGGACCTTTTTCCTTGGGTCGAGCCTCCTATAGACCGCTGATTCCGCTCAACGCGCTATTTGACAGAATCAGTTTCGCTGGGCTGTCTATCTCATCAGCTTCTAATGAAGTAGGCTTTCCTTATACTTCTTTATATAGATCAGATTCTATCAGCAAGCTAGGCTTTCCTGCTTTTCAAGTTTCCTTCAACCGACCTTGTTGGGGGCCCCTCTGGGGAACTAGAGAAGTCTGAGGAGGGGCCGGGGCCGGGGCCCCCTCTGGGGAACGATGGGATCAGTGATAGTTCGGAACCAGCAAACTCCAGCTGATCAGCCGTAGTGCTCACGCACGCCCTGTTGTTTTGAAGCAGGATGGAATGGCAGATACCTATTGATTGAGAACCGGGTCACTGGGTGCGTCAAACACTATCACAGAATGTGTATCTTGCTCCCAGATCTAGTGGAGGGGGAAAGGAGCTGCTCTTGTCTCTGTAATTAGCCTTTTGATTGACACTAGCTCTTTCTCTAGTCAAAGTCTGATATCTGAAAGGAGTCGAGTATCGGTAGGCACAGATCATTCATTGGTATTGGATGTATCGTTAGGTTGTGCCGAGTCCAATCTGCGGAGCAGATTTTGTTCCGTTGCAAAAAAGAGATCCCTTACCCCCGCTTGCCAAAATGAGGAAGATGAAGTCCGGGAGGCTGCAGGTACTATGGATCCTCTGACTCCCAATCGGGTTGCGGGTCTCGCCGGTGTTGCCTGTCAGTCGTGATGTGCCTCGAGATGGCCGTCTCCTGTCCCCTGCTGGTGGGGAATCCGCTCCCGGGTCGTCGCTGCGTCTGGCCCCGTCCTCTAGGCACCTTTGGAAGGCAGGGAGTGTGACAACGTACACGCTTCCCCGGTCCTTCTCATCAGTTGCAAGGTTTGGTGGCCCGAAATGGACTTGGCTTCGCCAAAAGGCCTCATCTCCAAAGCCCGGCTCGCGAGGCGTCCCTCTCGCTGTAGGGAATTCTCCCCCTCGCCTCGCTCTTGAGACATGCTATGTTTCCCTTCTCCATTCCCAAGTCAAGGGTGAGTCCCATGCTTTTTTGGATCGTGGTCTCACGCACTAATCTCTACAGGTGCCCATAGTAGGCCGGCCGCCCTACCTAAACCAATCATCATATCGGTCCCTAGGCCCCATTGCTGGAAAGGCTCGGCTTCAAAACCGTACGTGGAGCTTCCGCCTCATACGGCTCCTCTAGGGATGGGGGTAGGCCCAGCCCAGGCTTGTGCGGTTCAGGTTGTTGTACACGACCTCAGTGGAGCTTTGACTTCTGGACCTGGAAAAGAAGCTTTGGCCAGCCAGCTTGACTGACGGAAAAACAGAATGACAAAATTCGTGCGGATCACATACTTTTTCTAGTGAGAGAACAAAATGCCCTTCACTTGCCTTCCTAACGACTACTGGAACTATGGAAAAGAACAAAGGGGGGCCGGGGCCGGGAAACAACCTCGAGTGAGGGGAACTTTGAGACTCTGGGGAAAGACCTATGGGGAACTTCTTGATAGAATGAGTGGAAAGATCTTTGATAGAAGAGAAGTTCCCTGTCCGATCCAACCAAAGAGTTCGTTGCACAATAAACGAAACGAAGGATGCCGTTGCAACACAAGAAAAAGACCAAACATAGAGTATGCTACTTACCAAACTGCAGTAGAGGAGGCCTGAGAATCGAAAGAACACAGTCTGAGATCACCCAAGAAGGAAACCTCAGAGAGTTGACCCGGAAATATGATATGGCAAGCAAGGCGGACATGAAACTCAAGCAAGTCGAAAAAATGCCACATCGTCAATCGGAATTAGGCTGGATGGGACCTTTGTTTGTTTGATTTATCAGCGGACTCGTCCTGGGTCAAAAAACCTTTCTCCTTCGATCCGTCAGCGGTCTAACATCTCTGTTTTGATCTAGCACTCGATGACCCGGGAGAACTCAGGCTTTTCCTTTTTTCATCTTCCGTTCTGCTCCCCGGACGACGGAGAATTGACCTATTGTACGGATCCTATAGGTTCTTCTCGTTGGCCCATCTTCGCGCTGTTCCACTATTGTGTGGTCCAGTTCTAAATGCAGCAGGTCCGATGGTTTGCAATTTCGCACTCCGACTTTTGGTGAGTGGAGAAGGTCAGAAGTCAAAAGTCACCCCAAAGGGGGCCCCCCTAGGAAGAAGTTCCCCATATTGTGCCCCCCTCTGGGGAACTAGAGAATATCCCTTTCACTGAGGTCGAATGCACAAGAACCGATTCCCCTTCTTGAAACCACTAGAGATCCGCTGAGGCAGATCCTTCCAACTCATCTATCTCGGCCCGTCAGGGGGCCTGATCATAGGAGTCAATAGTAGGAACGGATGAATTCCTCTTGCGTCCACGAGCCGCCATTGCCCTAGCTTCAATGCCAACTGAAAGCGATACAACTACTGGTTTGAGTACTCAGTCTAGGAGGCAAATGAAAAAGAAAGAAAAAAAGGGGGACTGAGACAGACTCCCCAGGGAAGGAAGAAGCAACTCCCACTGGTTGGAAAGAAAGTCCAAGCGGCTCTGGCTTGAAGGCCACTCTCACTGAAACTCAATGGTTGGCAACTGCTGGATCAACTTCCACTAGATCCCTCCCTAAAGGACTGGATGGGAAAGAGAAAAAAGGCCCTCTCGCACTAGTTTACTTTCAAGTAGCACTTTCCAGGATCAAAGCAATAGCAGGGAGAACTCCTTCTTATGGGCAACTCATACTCGCTGGAGCCATAGCGTCCACAGAAGGCGCGGCGCTAGTTCCATTTAGGGCCTCAGTCTATTGCCTCCTGGAATCTAACCTATCTTCAGTCTGAAGAGAACCAAGCGTGGATCATTTCTTTTCAAGAGTCCTTCCGTGCCTGGAGAAATCAAACTAGCAACTACTACTGCTTCTGCTTTTTGATAGTCTTTCACTTCTGAGGCATATCCATAGGCAAGACAAGCTCGAAACTTGCTGAATCTTCATGCTTTCCTTCTTCTTTCGTTTCATAATCAAAATGAACTTTCGCTTGCAAGAAAAAAAAGAGATCCCTTTTGCTTTATCCAAAGAAGAAATTAGCACTGGCCTTGCTTGGGATTACAACCCTTTTTGATCCGTATGGGCTCGGACTGGATGGAATGGCTATTTCCCCTGGAAAAACCTATCAACAGAAAGAAAAAGCGGGGTTGGATTCAAGGGACGTACGGTGAAAAAAAGAAGACAATATCCCATGGGGACAGTGAAATTATCCCCTAATCTTGTCTTGCTGAACCTTTTGATTTCCTTAGAAAATGGTCCATACGAAGAAATCGGTCCAGCTGAGCCGGGGCCGGGGCCCCCTATGGGGAAAGACCTCTGGGGAATATACCTCTGGGGAACTTCTGAACTTTCTCAATGAAAAAAAAGATCAGTAGGGTGAAAACCTTCTCGTGAGTGACGTGGAACTATTCATTATTGAGGAACTCGCAAAAAAGTGTAAATGGTCTGAAGAAATGAAATCTATAGTTCCCCTACGGGGGCCCCGGACCAGAGGGGGCCCCCCTCTTGGCCTGAATGCGGTTCTCACTCCGGCCGCATATGTGAAGTGAAGATTTGCGGGTTGTTCTGCCTTTTTTAGCTAAGCTTGCACCTTTCATCAGGAAACGACTCCTGCCCGGTCACCCGCTTCCCGCTCTTGAAGTCATTCCTGCCGAAAGGCGTCTGGGGGAAGGCCTTGGTTCATAAGACCTCGAGGATATTTGCATATATGGGCTTCTAGTCTAGCTTGCAGAAAGAAAAACCGGCAGGGGACAATTGAAAACCAAAATCAGGGGCAGTGAACGTAGCGAGAAAGGCATCGGTTCTGAGCCGAGAATCTCAGCAAGTAGCTGTCAACAGATTGATGAGGACTCGGCTACGTGGTAAAGCGAGCCACGTCGAGTAATCGACATGCGAGTAGCGAGGTCCTTTTCATTCTAGAAAGTCAAAGGAAAGGGGATTCTTCTTTTCTTTGATAAGAGATAGGATAAAAAAGACAAAATCTCTTTTTGTTTTTGTGCTTGTTATTGTTATGGCAAGGCACGTAGTGAAGAAAGGGATGGAAAGTGGATTTCCTCCGAAGTTGTCTTTTTTTTGATGAAAAGAGAGTCAAGCGAGTCTCCAATCTGATGAGGGACTAGCGCATCCAGTTTCGGCAATGAAGGAGATAGGTTGCATCCGTGCGCACGATCTGACCATAAGCCCAACGATTTCATATTCATATAGGGCAATGGAAAGGGGGGCCGGGCCCCCCTCTGGTCCGGGGCCCCCCGTAGGTCAAGAATCGGAGCAGAGGCTTTTCCATTCCATTTTCGATTGCCACTAACACTCAGAGAGGTAAGGTGGTGGAAGGAAGGATTAGGGCTGACCAGGACAGGGCTTGGTAACGATTCTTTTTTTGTGGTAGTAGATCGATTTTCTCAAATGGCTCACGTTCTGACTCTTATTACTTGTCAGAAGAGTCAGAAGACTTCCTATGCTATTCCCTAGGAAACTGAAGGTCAAAAGAGTCAGTTTATTCATCTTTGGATTTGTCTCACCAACTATGTCTGCTTCTCAATACCCCTTCTTCCTCCCTCAGGAAAGAGAAGGTCGTCAAGTGAGTCAGTGTATTCCCCATCACCAGTCTCAGCCAGGCGAGCTCGTTCGCCATGGCAATCGAGAAGAAGAACAAGTCCCGAACCGACAAGCCGTCGGGACAAGTCGTCAAAGAAGGAGCCCCCTCAAAGAGTTGGGGAAAGAAGAAGCACAAGAAGGGGCCACCACAAAACAAAGGTTTTTTCCCAGTACGACATCCTCGACACCGTCAACGTACCAAAAACGTACCAAGTACTGTGACCATTGCAAGATAGGAGGTCACGTACAAGACAAGTGCTGGAAGTTGCATCTTGAGTTGTTTCCCGAGAAGTTCAAGAAGGACGGAGGGAAGAATAAGCGGACAATGACTGTTCTTTTTCCATTCATCATTGAGAAAGTTCAGAAGTTCCCCAGAGGGGCCCCCTCGAGACAGTCCAGCACGCCGACCCGAGTCTATCTCTGATGGCTAGACCGAAGGAGATCGACCAAGGTCGTGCAGAAACCGAAGTACGAGAGGAGCTGTTCACCTGACGAATTCAGGTGAAGCAGGAGGTGATCGGTGCGATCATCGACACCGGGAGTCAAAAGAACCTCATCTCGGCCAGTCTAGTTCAACGACTAGGCCTCGACACGACACCACACCCGCGCGCGACCCTACTCTCTTGGATGGATACAGAAGAGAAGGACGCGGAGGCCCGAATCGAGAGGCAGTGCAAACTCCGATTCGCCATCACACGAGAGTATATCGACGAGGTGATATGTGAAGTCGTACCTCTCGATATCTGCCAGGTGATACTGGGTTGCCCCTACCTATGGGACCGAGATGCGGTCTATTACCGAAGGGCTCAACAGTACCAGTTCACCAAGGAAGGCAAGAAGTATCTCGTGAATCGAGATCGAGGAATCCAGACAGTGGATCTGATTGCAGCTGGACAGGTGAAACGACTCGTGAATGCCTGCCAGAGCTATGTCCTGCTACTTGTACGACCTGAAAAGCCAGATGGTAAGGTCGTCAAACCGACGACCAAGTTGGAGAACGAGTTGGTGAAGCTCGTCAACGAGTTCCCGATACTCTTCGAAGAGCCACGAGGTCTACCACCGAGACGAGCAGTAGAGCACGAGATCAACCTCGTGTCGGATGCCTCCCTGCCGAACACCGGCATGTATCGAAATTCGATTGTGGAGAATGAAGAGATAAAGCGCCAGGTGAAGGAGCTTCTGGAGAATGGGGTTCTGAAACCAAGTAGTAGTTCCCCGTGGGGATCTCCAGTGGTCATGGTGCCGAAGAATCAAGTTCCCCAGAGGGGGCCCCCCATCCGCTGGTTCTTTTTGAAATTGGAAGGCGCGCGCGCGAGAAAGCTCCTCAGGCATATCAGAAAGTATGCCTGACCGAAAGTGCACGCCCACCACTTCCGTTTCCTTGCAATAAGCTTCGGGGGCATTCTCCACAAACAACTGAGTGTTTCAAGAGATTGATTTGATCCCCTGTTCCAGGAACCATGATGGAAGATGATTCCATGTTTGAATCATTCCCATCCACCCAAAGACTCATCTCCTATTTTCTGAGCCTATATAGTAATAGTCAATGTAATCTAGTAATTCTTGGAAAGGTTTTTCTCTACCATTACCCTCTTGATTTCCGCCCACAGAGTCGAAGATGTGTGAGTTCTCCAGAATTGTTTCACTCTGAGCATTCGGCTGACACTCCCACCGCGACACCGGTTGGAAATTTTCCTTTGCCAACACAACACAAAATTCTTTCCGTCCAAATTCGATCATGATTTTCTCTATACGTTCTTCCACCTGGTTCTTTCCATTATTTCCCAGCACCACCTTTCTCAGTTTGAGAGGTGAAAAAAGTTCAGTTGTGAATGTGAGGTTATGAAATCCAATCAAAAGTCGTGTGGGAGCAAGCACTTTTCAAAAAGAAAAAGCCTACTACATTCAGAAGTTCCCCTACGGGGGCCCCCCTCTTTTCAGAAATCTTCTGCAGGTTCGGAGTGCCCGCCGCCATCGTCACAGATAACGCCACTATGTTCAGATCAGAGGAGCTCCAGAACTTCTGCCGGTCCCTCGGGCTCCATCTGAAATATGCATCAGTGGGACACCCACGAACTAATGCCGAGTCGGCCAACAAGAATCTCCTTCAGATGCTTAAACCCCGACTCGACGAGAAGAAAGAGAAGTGGGCCGATGAACTCCCGGCCGTCCTTTGGGCTTACCGAACTACACCGTCGACATCCACTGGAGAGACCCCTTTCGCTCTCACATACAGCTACGAGACCGTCCTGCCCATCGAGCTGGATCACCCGACACATCGGGTCCAGCTCGCCCTAGATCGCAACGGCAGCCCGCAACCGGGCTGGCAGGACTTGGACGAGGAAGCTCGAAGATTTGAGCTCGACATCCTCGAAAAAAGAAGACATCAACACCTCCGGCAGCAGGAACGCAAAAGAAGTCAGAAGTATGCAGATTCCACAAATCAGGCGGAGGTCTTTTCAGCCTGGAGACCTCGTGCTGCGTAAATGTGAGGTGTCAACAAGAGGGTCTCGGCAAGCTTGCCCCCAATTGGGAAGGACCCTACATCGTCAAAGAATTGGTGGGCCCGAACTCCTACCGGATACAAACTGAAGAAGGCGATCTCATTCCAAGGAAGTTTCTGAAGAAGCGGAGACGACCTTCAAGCATATTATCCTGAAGCTGTATCCGAACAATTGTGCAATATCCTTCTTCTATGAGAATCCTGACTTCTGAATGCTCCCACTTTGAAGACTCCTGGTTCAAGCTCAGATACAATTAGACGAGCTATCCCACACCTTCCTTGAGGAGAACCGAACCAGAGGAATCAAGACCTTCTCAAGCAGCTACTCCTCCTCCCGAGGTGAGAAAAAGACGATATTGTCTAACCTGTGCCTGAACCTCTGTTCCACAGGAAGTCAGACACGAGAGGCATCGAATCCCCGAGTGCGGCCTGATCAACCCCTCGGGCGACAAGATGGAAAGGCTCCAGGGATCAAGCCCGACGCCCTGGTCCTCGGGTACGCTTGGCCAGCTGCTCGAGTGGCACCCGGGGCCGGGGCCCCCTCTGGGGATCTTTGATCCAAGTGAGTAGAGAATTCTTGGATCAAAGCTAAACCTTCATGAACCGAAGGAGAGTGAGCGAGGGAACCGAGTGAACGTTTCAGGAAGTCTTTCTGGGGTACGCCTGCGGTGTTGACTGCTGAGTTTCGAGGCTGTCAAGAAAGAAGGAAGTGACGGAAGGTTTCGAGTATGGAGAGAAAGAAAGAGTAGCTATTCGATTTGAGAACATCAGGACTAATACTGTGACTTAGGCACAGCCTCGACAGCTTAATGGATATCCTGGGTCAAGTCAAGACTCTACCCTTCACTGCGATGGAGATACAGTTTTCGATATGCGGCTGGGTTTCATCATTGCATTCTGTCTCCTGGCCTTTCATTTTGTATTGGTAGCAATGAAATGGTCAATATGGAACTCTCAACTTAGGCTTCCTAGGTGTGGGTCGAGATTGAGAAATTGGAGCTGTCTGTGTCGAGCCTAGAAGCACCAAGCCTGACACTCCACTCCTTCTTGATCGAAGAGTATGCGCGAGCAGTCTGGAAGAGTACCTTGAAAAGAAGCTCTCAAAATAGAGGTTGCGAAGCGGGGCCCCCTCTGGGGAATATCAAAACAGAAAGAAAAGCCATGTTTCCAGTTGTGGATGGTTAATCACCCACAAGGCCCTCTTTTCTTTCTTTTCCTTTCAAAGTCAGGACTTTGAGATAGATATTTTGACGCTACGCGCCACAACCTCACTCACGAAACACTCGCTCTAATTCTAAAGACCGGTGGTGAACAATCGCTGACAAGACTAGTCCGACTTCGTCATGGGCTAAGGCCCAAACTGCAGGAGCTTCCCCGATGCCAATATCAAACCTGCACCCCAGACAGACAGCAAGCCCAGCAGGACTTCTGCCGTACCAGAAGACCTCGACCACCAGCAAGCAGAAGCCGTATTTGCGACCAAAATGTGGAAGTCCCCTTCAAGCTCCAAAAGAAAGGCGCTTGCGTAATAAAGCGAATAATTGTCAATTCCTCGTTTTCAGTTGTCAGTAGGCAATCCATGAAGACTTTTTTTCGTGAGTTTTTCTTGACAGAATTTTCTATGGGTCACAAGGTGTGGTATGCGCGTCTATGTATGTATGTATGGGTGAGTCCTGGTAGCGAAGATGGAGGGATTATAGCTTGATTCGTGACGTTTTGAGCCGGTGGGCTTGGTAGCGCTATTTCTGTGGGTGATGATGGGCTATGTTGCTATGCAGCCATGTGATTGGAGAGCCGTGGAAGTCTGGGATTCACGTAGATTTATGTGAGAGTTCATTTCCTGGAAACAATGTGAGTGGCGATGTATTGATGTAGAGATGAATCCAAGTGGTATAGAAGGCTGAGTTTGAGTTGGGCATTTACCGAAGTGGGATGTCACCACATAATGGGCAGTATCCAAGAGTAGGGCGCATACCGATATGATGATGGGAAGTTTCCATAGCGAGTGAAAGGATTAGAGAGATATTACAGAATCAGTTCCCCAGAGGGGGCCCCCTATTGGATTCCATAGAAGTTCCCCAGAGGGGGCCCCGCTAGCAGATGGCGGGCCTCCGCTTTTCTTTGCCTTGAGAGAGACGTTCTGACCGACCACAAGCGGTCAGAGTCCAGTCCTTGAGCACCAAACTCTAAGAAGACTTTCATCAAACAGAGCCATGGACGGAGAGAGTGAGAATCCATATGTCCTTTTTCACAGCGATTTTGGATTTGTTTCTTGAGGTGGCAATGAAATTGTTCCAACTGGTTACCAGAAAAGAGAGAGTGGCTAGCGCTTCCACCCCATGGAGAACGCTCGCCAAGGAGATAGTGACATAGATCAGAGAAGGGAATCTTGATTGTAGAAGCTCAGCTCACTCAAATAGGGGAGTTCCATAATCCAGATAAGAAGACCAGCCATCCTGCGGTGAAGACCAAAGTCACAGCAGACGAGAGAGGTGGGTTCAACACTCGTCGTCTCGTTTAGACAATGATGGAATGGGGGAAGAATGGGGGAATCAGTCCTGATTTAGAAATCGAAATGAAAATCAAGATCCCCAGAGGGGGCCCCCCTTTTTCCCCTTTGATATGTTATGTGAATAGGTCTATCGGGTATGGCTTCAGCAGGATCCATTATGAGTAGCGGTCACTATTCAAACTCTCTCTTATACTAGGGCCTTCCATGAAAATACCGGATTGGATCGGAGATCACCAGTCACTATAGTCTCAATATGAAGGATTCCATTTTCCTGTTTGACAGCCGGAGAGAACAGCATCATCAGGATTCCTATAGCAAATTCAAACCTCACGCTGATTTCAGTTGGAAGGCCACATTTATACAGGCACAACTCCATACAGGTTGACCTACGACCATGATCTTGAGTCCTCTAGTTCTAGTAGCTAGGTAGGGAGACTTTGGAATAAGCTAAGAACATCGAGCGGCCTCACAGTTCCATTAGGGCAGATGAAGTCCCAAGGGCTGCGGGGAGTGCCTCCGTACAAGTATGCCGATCTGAGTCCTGACAATTAGCAAGATTATCGAGATACCTTATCTAATACATACTCAGCCCAAGGTCTCAGGTAAGGATAGAGTGGGAACCTTCTCATGAATGTGACGTAGTAGAGGGTTTGAAGGTCAAGGTAATCTACCTGAGAACTGAGAAATTCTAGGGATCATTGGAGAGAAGTGGAAAGGATATCCATTCCACCTTAGTCAAATAGATTAGGCTGAACACTAAGCAAATCAAGGGGGTTCTATGGGAGTCAGATTCCATATAGATTATAGGATTCGGGAAAAGAAAAGATCAAGAAATTCTCAATTCATAGTCATATAAGATATGTGAAGAGCTAACAGGAGCCCCGCAAGAAAGGGTATTGGTAAGGAAAGATAGGAGGTGATTTAGAGATCACAAGCCTATTCCACTGACCTACTATACTCTTCTTTTCTCAGAAAGAGATTTCAGAAATCGATTCGATATTATCAGAGTTTCATAAGGTCATAGGGTAGTACAGTGTATGGGTGAAGAGTGACTGTACAGGCAGTAGCTAGATCACTTGCATTTCTCACAGATCTCATCATAAGAAAAAGAAAGAAAGTGAGGATTCAGGGCGACATGACCTATAAGGTCGTAGGCTATTGCTCAGTTCAGACTCAGAACTGTCTCGCGAAGATAGACAATAGTGACTGGGTCACTATCGAGTCAATGCGGTGACTTTCCCGCTTCAAGTCAGATCCCCAGAGGGGGCCCCCCTTCCCCGGGCATTGAGAAGGAATTACGGAAGCTGCAATGGATGGAACAGAGCTCGAACTCGCTCCCAGAGAAGGGAGTTCTTCGAGTCCTGTATGAAGCCCCTTCAGCCGCCAATCCTAACCTAGAGTCCTTTTCCTTTATCCCGCCCAGTTTCTGCCTTTTTGGGGTGTTTGAGTTTGCATTCCCTGTTCTTGATTTCCTTGAGGAAATGGGTTCCCTTCTCGGCTATAGTGAGGTTCCGTTCCATATGGTAGGTCCATACGATCCAATGTAGTCCCTTGGGTGGGTTACCGATCCATCCGAGCCAAGAGTTTCCTTAGGAGGGGGGCAAAATATGGGGTATTTCCATTCACGAAAGTGGAGGCTATCTATCAAGATAGAAGAATAGATAGCCTCCTTGCCTTGCGCCCTATTCTCAAGGGCTAGCGCACCTTAGCCAGGCTTTCGACAGGTCCTTGTTGGTCTTTGTTGGGCGCTGGAATACGCGAAAGCGGGCTCATTCCAGTTTGGCATTGTTCTATCTCTCATGCCAACGGCATCATATGTGCCTCGATTCTTGCTCAGGTGCTGCATTCCCCCTACCCTAGTAACCAAAGGGAATCGACGTGACCCAGGTATATGGCTACTATGTTGAGCATAGCTCCCCTATTGTCTTGACCCCAGCACCGTTGGTCGGTACTCCCCCAAAACTGAATGGAGTAGTGATTGAGTGAAAGGGGTCAGCAGTGGTATATTGATCTCCATAGATATTCTCAATAGATATAGGCAAGTTTTCATTCTGTTTGAATCGTAGCTTTCTAGAGACCGCGTTCCCGCTACGAGAAGTCATGCATCTCCTGATCTTTGACTTTGTTCTAGTTGTGCACCTGATCCCTGTGCACTCTAGTCAATAAGTCACGGCATGATCGATCGAATGAAGAATCAGATAGGATAGTACTTCCCAGTCAATCAAGATCCCCAGAGGGGGGCCCCGGCCCCGGGGGAAAGGAAAGTGCAAATAGAGGCCAAGAAGCGTAATAGCCTAATGGTTGTCCAGCAACAAAACATACTTGACTTGACTATGCTTTCTTTTCACAAAAGGCACAGTCAATATATGAAAAGCTAATGCCGAATTCACCACAGCAGAAGAATATTCTCTTCCAGACATACACTGAAGAAAACAGAAAGAAAGACCAATGGCCACCGATTGGTGGCGGCCTTTCAGTCATCACTATAGCAATGAATGCTACCAACTCAGTCAGAAAGCGGTTTCGTTTTCTTATCAGTTCCATCCATAGTTCATAGTTCTGTTCTAGTTATGAATTTCCTAATTGGAGCTAACCACTGATGAATAGGAAACAAAAGACGCTGATTCACATAGTGACCTATGGCAAATATACGCCTTTGACCTCCACCCTCAACAGTTTGACCTAACCTCCCTTTGACAGGAGGGGAACCCACATCCTCACAACGAGGCAGCATAGGACCAAGAAAGAGTCCTTTAAAACCTCTCAAGACACCATTGTGTGATGTACTTCTTGTCAGGATCAAAGGCATACCTGACCATAGGACCTGAAGATGATTGCTCACCATAGGCTTCAGAAGTTCCCCAAAGGGGGCCCCCCATCCAATATCCAATGCTGATCAGAGGCCAACTCGTCAGGCATACAATTTCAGCATGTTTTCTTCATGGCATCAACTTTACGCTGACAAAAACGAAGAGTCTTCTGACAACTAAACATCTGAGTTGGTCAGGCTTTCCAGGTCGGTTTCCATGTCATCCCTGAATAGAATCCCCAGATTGTGCCCCGGCCCCGGGTCAGACCTCAACCACTAATTCCGTCTAATCGGCTTGGCCTCTCTCCAGGTATTCCCTCAAAAAGAATGTCATCAAGCTCCTCATCATTGTCACTCTTTCTGGCATCTAGAAAAACGGTATCTGGTTCAATGTTCGCTAATGTCTTTCGTTCGATGTGGTATTTTGATGTTAGGATGAAGATTCAATCCGAAAGAACTACTTCTAAATGAAATTCTAAAGACAGCTTCAGCCCAATTTTGGAAGCCTATTTAGCCTGAGGCTGATTCAAAGCTCCCATTTTTCCAAGAGAATCAATGGCACCACCATCGGTCACTGAAGCACCTTTCGTCACTGAAGACTTTCTCACTTGCTTCAATTAGGGGATAGAGCCGATAGCAATTAGCTATGTTCGCAACATCTTCTTTGTCTTTGTCACAGCCTGCTCCTTGATCTGTCTTCTAGTCGGCTCACCGCTTCGGCCCGCTTCGGATTGCTCTGTCAATACTACCGCCTGCTTGCTTTGACTGCTCTGGGGGAATCAAGATGTAGCTATCTTTCTTTCACTCATCAAGCGAAAAACCCGCCACTTCCATCGAGGGGGAAATGAATGCTCCTGCTTACATTAGGGCCGGGCGAGTGTCGAATCTTGGTCCAACCTGTTTGATAGCCCTGCACCTCCTGAGTCTATGAACTTGAGCCGTGGCACTGATTCTCATCTCTCAGCCCCTTTTCTCAATTTCCGATCTTCTATCATTGGTCAGTTTCCAGTTGCTTATAATTACTTCTAATTCAAAGTAATGAAAAGGGGGCCCCCTCTGGGGAACTGATGAATTGAAGAACCTGATGGAGCAGGGATTGCAAACTCTCATAAGCTATGCCTATTCCCTACCTGCCGAATGTTGACGCCACCCGGTAAATTTCACCGAAATCGAAATCTAGGGCACTCGCTCCACAAATGTTGGGCGGGTGTATCACTCTAAAGCATATCATATCATATAGAATCAGAATATGATTGAGAACGGTACCATCACATTCACTGGGGATGCCGGGACCCAAGGACAGGGAGCTCCCGCCCAATCTGTTTCTCCCACAAATACGAATCAGAATCTGGCAAAAATCCCCAGAGGGGGCCCCCATTGCCTAGTCACGCTCCCCAGGAGAACGTCAGCTGTGGTCCCCCAAGGGGGGTGTCTCCTTCCCAGCTCCTCCCGTTTTGGCCACTAGAAACCTTGTATATATCAGGCTTCATAAATGATGATGTGCCGACAGAAGAATCCAGATGGATCATCCGGGACATCAATAGCTTTTTTAGCTGCCGGAAAAGCCTGAGTGGAGTTGCCCTTTTTTGTCAAGGAAGAAGCATAGGATCAGTCACCCAGCGATGAACTGTCAGGTTTTCCAATCCTTAGGTTGAGCCTAGCCCTTTATCGGAATAGAATGCGAAGAGACAAAAATCCCGCCGTGAAAGTGGCACGAACCGGAATATCATCTACGAAGGAAAACGCATCTCACTTCTGACCCGCTTTTTGGTTATTCCCATTGATTTTCAAAGCTGATGGAAGATTCTTGTGTCTAGGCTTCGCCGTGTTAGAACATGAAATGTTTGATTTTCCTCGCCTAGGTGTGCTGCTATTGATTGGTGCCCTATCTAGCCCGTGCTAAGGCAAAGGACTACTTCGTAATCTATTGAAACTTCCCCAGAGACCCTTGAAAACTGGAATTGTCTAGCTATGAAAAGCCAAAAACGGTCAGTCCATTTTTCCTAGTGAGAATCGGCATAGAACTTCCTCGGGCGGGGCCCCCTCTGGGGAACTGATTCTGTGTCAAAGAAAAAGAGGGGCATTCTCAGCATCCACCCGGGGCCGGGGAACTAGAACAGTCTGAGGAGGGTCCGGGGCCGGCACCAACCAGTTTCGGCTCCAGCAGTCCGAGCACAGTCAGAGTGGTACCCACGTTCTTCCGTGCTCGTAGGTTGACTCTCCTATGCATCCCGACTAAGGTATCACAAACGTGCATTTCCCTTATGCATGCAGCCGCTTCACTAATTGGAATAGGTTATACAGAATGGTTGGTTATATACTAAGTTCCCAAGAGGGGCCCCTCTTCGAACCTTTTGGTATGTATTGCCCCCTAACTCACTATAGATCAATCAGATCCACCGGACGAGAAACTCCATTCCGCACTGCTGCTGAGTCGTCGGACTTATCCACCTCAGGGATTCGTGGAATTGAAGTTTTTGAATTGCGTTGGGGGAAATCTACCAAAGCTAGGCAGATAGATAGACTCATTTCCCGCTGCTAAGTGCTAAGGGAGAGCAAGAAACTCAAGAAGTTCCCAAAAAGAAGTTCCCCAGAGGGGGCCCCTGTTTTTTCACCAGCGCCCCTTGGCCTTGGTACTCAGAGTCCTCTCACTACCAACCAGCAGACATCATCATCTGGCTGGGTCTTGCCGGTATCAACAACGAAACAAACAAACCAAATGGAAACAGCAACTCACTATGGCTCTTGGCCCAGAAAACGTCCTAGGCGTAGGGGAGATCAGAGCAACAGGGAACGCCTAGACGACGACGCCCGTCCTGGGCTGCAGTAAGTAGATCGAGAGGTCGTTCCGCCCCTTGTCCCCGAAGATGGGTAATATGTTCTCATCAAATGTTGCTCCAACTTTCTTCTATAGGGCCTAGCTGGCGAGCGATCCCAGTCCGCGGCAGAGAACAAGACAGCAAGCGAGCGTACCTTTGTTCGCTTCTTCTCCACCAAGCACGGAAGTTTCAGGATAACTGTAGGTCGGTGGCTACCTAAGGAAACTCCGATTCGATCCGCCCCCCGGCTGGGAGGCATCTACCTCATCCCGATCACAAGGAGAGGTTCACCATGATGGGGGTCAGGTACTTGAATTCTTTCCGTTCCGGAAAGAAATGCATAGGGGACCATCCTTTTTTTTTGCGGCATGCTCCTCAGATTTACGGATTCGCAGGGGGCTATTCGCCCTACTTAGTGGACTGAAAATGAGAAAGGCCTTGTTTCGCAAGCCTTTTTCATTTCATCTTGAGTAGTCTATCAGTAGTGCGAAGCAGCTTTGCCCCGGGGAGCGAAAGGTTATACCTGAGTCAAGTAAGCGAACAGCAGTTCTTCTATGTTATGTAGGGTATTCCCCCTTGACTCTCTGAACGTCGAGCTAAGTGACTTTGCGTAGCGTAGTAGAATGAAGGCTACGCACCGACGCTCTCTTATCTATTAGCCTCAGCGTCTTCGCTAACTCGCTCGCCTACTCAAATCAAAAGTAGGCGAGGCTAGGCTAACTCAGCCGCTGACTTCGACTGTACTGTAGTGGGCTTTCGTCGCCTTTTCCTTTCTTCTGTTTTTGAAAACCCTTTCTCATTTCTCATGTTCTTTCTCTTTCATTCATCAAGTAGGCGAACCGTCAGGTCCTGAGTAGCGTTGACAAAGAAGAACAGCCGGTGAAAAGACAGCTCACATTTTGTGGAAGATAGGCCAGCTTTCAAAGTCACCCCAGAGGGGGGCCCCCGTAGGGGAACTTCTGAATCGGGGGCCCCGGCCCCCCTTTCCTCTTGATCTGAGGTGCGAAGAGAAACATCTCTTTTTTCTGACTTCCACTTCTCAATCCCGGCCCGGAAAAGTGACCGACCAGGGCCCTCTGGATGAATGAAAGAAAAGGGTTGATGAGCCCTAGCCCTGTCAGCCCACACCTGTGTAGAGTAGATCGTTCAACACCTGCGGCACAAACCTCTTTTTGACCAATTGGTCCGTCTATCATAGGCGACCGAACGGCCGCCCCCTAATTACTAGACCGACCTGCTATAATAATTCCATAAACACCTAGCGAAGATATGGCAAACAAATAAAGTAGCCCTATGTTCGGATCTGACAATACCATACCATAATCAAAAGGTACAACGGCCCGAGCGACCAGACTTAACATAAATGTAGCCACTGGAGCCATTCGAAAAAGGGAGAAATTAGCACTACTTGGTGAAATAGGTTCTTTGAGAATCAATTTGGAACCATCTGCTAGAGGTTGTAACAATCCGAACGATCCCACTACATCAGGACCCTTTCGACGTTGCACAAAAGCCATTACTTTACGTTCAGCTAGCACTAAAAAGGCTACTCCTAGTAGAAGTGGTAGAATGAAACCAAGTATTTCCGCTGTCAAAGCAATGTACGTTTTCGATTTTCGATTCACTCATGATCAGGCCTGACCTGGTCGACCCGATCATTATATTGAACTGATGATCTGGCCTGGTCGACCCAATCATTATATTGAAGGATGGGACCTTTTCTCGAAAAACTCAGGATCCTTTTGAAGATGGTGCATTAACGAATCCTGTGACGTTACTTCGAATGAGGGGGTCCCCCTCTGGGGAACTTCTGAGAATAAGTGGAGCCCCCGCCTTTCATCTTCTTGCCCTTGTGACGCAACACGCCAACAACGTTTTGAAAAGCCTTGGTTCCGTTGCGCCCTGTATTCCGAGGCGACCATTTCGCGTGGTTCGATCCATTTCCCGATCCGATCACGTACCTATATGAGTGGGATGGATGGGGGCCCCCTCTGGGGAACTGATGTTGATGTTGCAGTCTTTTTCGGCAGGACCTAGACACGGAGGTTCGGGAAGTAGCGCGGCGCGTGCCAGCATTCCCCCCTTCCTGAAAGTTGGAAGGACTGGCAGCAGCGAGAGCATCATAGTTGACATGGTAGGAGCTAGAGTCCCCATATCCGTCTCGACTCTTTCTGTAATTGACTCCCTCCCGCGCCCGACTCCGCTTCTCTGCCGGTCAATGAATTCCAAGACTCAACCCATGGATTCCATTGGTGAACAAATAGCTGATGCGAGCTCAGTAGTGCTACTGAAATTTGACATCTTCTGTTGCCGGAAAAGGAGTGTCAGATCCCCAGAGGGGGCCCCGGGTCAGTCCGGCACGTCACGCTTGCGAATACTAATACGTCAAAACGCCTATACTTTGATCGATTGACCGACTTCACATACGCTCTAGATGGACAAGCTCTCCTTCTGTGCGCATCGATCGACCGACGTAGGGATTTGCATGGGGCAGTTGGCTCGTCAGCTCCAAGAATCTATAAGGAAAAAAAGATTGAGAAGGAAAAAAAGTTCCCCAGAGGGGGGCACAATATGGGGAACTATTCAGTAGTGTTCGGGATTCAGATAAGAAGGAAGCTATTCGATTTCCTATAGATCATAATATCTGAATATCTGACTAGGGTTTTTCAACCCCTTGGTCATCCTTTTTTTTGGTCTTGTTTCCGCTCCTCTAGTCAAGTAATGGAATAGAATGAGGTTAGCTCTTGCTAGCCGGCCTCATCAGCCTCAATTCCTGAAAGAATGGAATGGTATTCGCTAGCCTTGCAGAAAGCCCCTGTTCCCCGATCTCAGAGCCGATCCTTCCACACCCGAGTCAACCAAGTCACGTTGCAGGGCCTGCTCTCGCATTTCTTTCATTAGAAAACTCCAGTTCTTGAGTTCTTTATCCGTGGAAGGCTTTTTCTCTTCCCGATTCCTATACCATACGCATCTATCCTCATCTAGAGCAATGCTGTGTCCACCTTCTTGAACTAAAGGACATACGCCAGTTTCAAGTCTAATTCCATATCCACCCCACATTCTTTTTCCAGTATCAAAGTCACCCCAAAGAGCAGGAAAAAGGGGCCCATCTAATCTAGCTCAGCTTGTTATGGCGAGACAAGACAAGCAAAAGCCATCTTGAGGGCTTACATGGAATGGTACAACCCCTGAGCTCCACCCTAAAAAGCTCTGCCCACGCCTGAAGCAGGGGAAGAAGAAGGAAGCGGACCACGGAACTTGAAACTCAAGGAGGAGCCTGACCTCAAGCCATGAAAGATCCCCAGAGGGGGGCATTCTATAGTTCCCCTACGGGGCCCCCCATCTCAGGCTAGAAACAAAGAGATAGGGATAATTCCAGTAGTTTGGTGGTATGAAAGCAGTGGTAGTGGAGAAAGAAGAACTTGAAGGCACCTTCGTTCGATCCGGAGTCCACCCAGGTGGCCAGTATTTGGAATCGAACCAACTTGGAAACTCACCAAGAAAAGAGGCTGCTAAGCTCAAACATTCTTTCCTTTCATTCATCAAGCATTACAGAAGGAGCGGCCCCCAAAAGCAAAGGTAACTTGAGGCGCTACTGAACTCAATTGACTACTCAAGTCGGCTAAGCAGAACCGACTGACATCGTTCGACAGAACGTTGTTCCAAAAATGAACATAATGTACCGTACGACCCTCAAAACGTCAGGTACGTACGTTCCTTGCTGAGTGAAAGAAAGAACCTGCCTCTTTCAGAAGCTACAACGTTCCAGGACGCCTCAGGTACGTTGCACCCAATGTCCAGGTACGTTGTGTTCAGATTCTGACAGACTGCAGGCTGATACAATTGGAAATGGAAATTTCGAATTGAGCTCAGTCTGAAAAGACAGAATATCAATCTAGTAATCTAGTCAATAGTCAAGAATTGGGCGTGAGAGGCACCAACCTCCCTCTATGCTATGTAGGTATACATAGGCTTGCTGATCACCTCCCTCAGTGAGATGCCGCACAGGGCGACTTCTCGGGCTCACATCCTTGTTGAAGAAGGATGTGAACATCGAATGTTTACCCAATCATTGAGAGGGACCATTGGAAGAGATGGCCCAATCTTTGAACCTGAGTTGGTTACTCAGGTGCCAACCTACGGCTCCCACCGTGCGTGGGACAGGTGAGGTGGATGGTCGGTATTCCGTTGGTTAGCGCGAAGGGATTCCCTTCACGCGACCGGAGTAACAAGACGCTCCTGAGCTGGAGATGAGCACCAGCTCTCAAGAGTACCGAGTGACGATACCATACGTAATAGAGGGGTCTGCTCGACCTCTGTCTTATGACATAACGGTCGTCTTACTTGGCCCCGTAGTCAGAGGTCAAATGAAGAATCTTTTTGACGCTCTCCTTCGGTGTTGATTGAGAGTTTGAGAATACTCTCGGCTAGCGAGGGGGCCCCGTGCCGATATGCTGGGCTGAGTTGGATTTTGGACATCAATTGGAGATGTATGCTGAACACTAATTCTCTGTGTCAACAGGATCATTTCACTTCACTCGCATACTCGCATATAGGATATGTAATGCTGACCCTGACGGTCTTGAGATAGAGTGCAATACCCAATCACGTAAGCATGATGTGACCCCAAGGTGTATACCAGCCCTCAGCTATCCGAGATAGCGCATGAAGTTGCGTTACTATATGAGAAATCGGATACCAAACTCAGCAAGCTAGCTTCAAGTAGGGGAATGAATCTGACTATAGTGAAGCTTGGGACTTTGAGCTGACATTCGGGTTTCTCTGAATACGTCGCTTAACACGGACGGAATAATGAAGAATTTTCGTCGTCTTCTTGTTTTGAAACACCTGTCTGCTTGTGGTTCCCCCCTGACTCAAATAGGGCAATGAAAAGGCAAAGGGATTAGAGGACATTAATTCCCCACTCAAGTTGGGGGCCCCCTCTGGGGAACTGATTTGGTGTTTGATTTTCCAGCGCCTTCTCACTTTTTTTTCAGTCAAAAACTCATGCTTATCTTCCTACGGTCCAAAAGAAGCGGGATCAGTAACGTCCTGAGTGAGACCAGGAAAGCCTTAGGATTAGAGCAAGTCCCTAGTTCCAGTCAGTGCTCTTTTCTTCCTGCCCAAGCTTCTACTAAGAACAATGGGTCAGTAGTCACTAAGCAAGGATCCCTTCTTTTGAAAAAAGCAGCACTCGTACCAATTCCATTCCATATTTGGATTTGGATTGGAATGGAAACCCCGAAAGTCGAGTTGACCTTATCTCAAAAGTGGTCACAAAGGCGAAATAGAAGGTGAAAAATGCAAGTGAGTCAGACCGAAGTGAGCCTAAAAAGCTCCAATCTTTAGGTGACGAAATCGCTGATGGCGTAACCAATCAAAATGAAGGCCCCTCTCGTCACCTCTAGGCTTCTGTAGGAGTGCTACGTTCCGCTAGGGGGGCATCGATGCGAAGCGAAATACGCTTCAAAAAACACAAGAAAGAATAGGTCAGAGAGGACAATGTTCGGGCTATCACGGAATGGAAGGAGCCCACGAAGGTAGCCACGCCTCCGAATTTGCCTTTCTCTCTCTACTTCCCCACTGACTTCTGGCCAGGCCAGGAAGGGAACTCTTTGACACCCTGGTTGGGGACCTGGTCTACCCAGCAGAACAAAATGAAAGATTTTCTTTTGAGTTTGAGTCAGAGCTGGAGTTCAAAGAGCAAGTACCGAAATCCATCAAGCAAGACCTACCTTTAAGGCGTTGATCGTATGCGACTCTTCGCCTATTTCTTCCAAAAAAGACAAAACCGAAGCGAGGAGAACCAGCCAATAATGCTATAGGAATGAATGAAGGTCTATATTGTACTCCCTTCCCTGAACTTCCCTAAGGAAAGATCAGGAGTCCCACTTTTGCTGCTCCTGATTGAGAAGGTCAATGACGAGGGTGGCTTGCTGAACTTCTTTGAATGACAGGGGCCGGGGCCGGGGCCCCCCTCGGGCGTCCACGGATTCTGATACTAGAAACAACTCACTTCCTCGTCATCAAGGCGTTCTCCTCTGACAACGCTATTCTTGTGCGCACTACACTTCACCGCTTCCAGATCGTGTCGTCGATTGTGCACGTGGCGCGGAAGTTTTCGACACCAGAAGGTAGAAGGTGTCGTGTCGTGGCGGTCAGGGGCGATCTACTCCAATCTTGGAAATGTTATCTGAACTCGCTAAAGAAAAGAAGAAATCAGCTGATGTTTCTGTACCCGTGACAACCGAAGGGGTCCAACCTAGCGGAAATGTTGTAACATGAACATGCCCTGTCGACACTTTTGCCCATACCTGTGACTTGACAGAAGTTCTCGAATCGGAATGGAATTGATTTCATACTCACCGAGTTCCCTCTGGGGTACTTTTTTTTGTGTACTTTTGCAAGGAAGCCAACTAGAACTCAAACTCAATCAAACCGCAGAGAAGGTAGGTAGTGGGGAAGGGAAGGCAATAGACAGAGGGAGGAAGGAGAACCTCTGTCCCTATGTTGTAGTCAAGTAGGACCCCTACAATTTGATCCCCCTTGAGAGTCAAATAGCTAGTGTCATAGCCCTTCGGCTAAAGAACACCAAGAATTGGATCCCTCTCTACTAAGTGATTTGCTAAACCACTCAGTCCCCTCAGACGGGATGAGTTTGTTTTTCTGGGCTAGAGACCCTACCCTCCAATCCGTGTATGAAAGGTCCGATCCAGAGTCCGATAGGTCCTCTGACACATATGAATATATCTCCCCCAATTGGAACCGCTACGCTACGTTTCTGAAATCGAAACCTCGGTTCTGTCGTTCCATCTATGATTTATCATTGAAGTCAGTATCGACGCTTGACGCTACGAATTGGATAGGACCCCTTTGAGAATCACTTTGATAACCGTTCGATAGAGCCCTTCCCTTTGATATGAAAAGTTTTCCAACCATTTCCCTAGCTAGTAGTATCCTGCTGCCCACTAGACCCCGAAAGTGAATAGCCAGCCTACATAGAGATAGAGTCACATCGCGGAGGTCCCAGGAAATGGGAAGCCTACATAGAGATAGGGTCACATCACAAGGGTCACAGAAAATGTCTGTTATTCAACACCGTCTAGAAGTGGAAATCATATTCCTTCTCTTCCGTCATAAAAAAGGGCATTCCCATCGGCTGGATCTCAACATACTTCCTCGTTGTCATTTCAATCGTTTGGGCTGACTTACCGAAGGGCAGGAAGGAAAAACTGACCGATCATAGAGAAGGAAGGAAGAAAGGATATTGACCAAGAAACAGCACGGTTGGGAGCTCTCGCTCGGGCTTGCCCCCGAGGCAATCCCTTCGCTACCGCTACCTCAAACACTGGTACTCATGTCAGGCAAGAAATAGTCACCGATATGACTCAAAGTACTTGACTATTTACGGAACGGAACTGACTATGAATTCAAAAAAAGCGCTCTCCCTTTCTGCAGATATCTCATTTTGCAGTCTTGATTAGTGCTACTTCAGACACGGCACGGAACGGAACACATGTCAAATACAGTCGCTCTCGCCCCGTATCTCTTTTCAAAGAAAAGCCCTCTCTCCCTCGATATCGGGGGAAGCAGGCTCAATCACCGCTCCGGACATGGGAGCAACTCTTTCCAAGATCACGATCCAATGTCCGGTTCTCCTCTTGAGGGTAGGTGGGATTCATCAATCCTATATAGGAAATTGAGGGACTCAACCAGAAAGATGAGATTGTTTCGCGGCTGGTTGATAGCAGCCCCGCTCCAGGGATCACTGAACGAGAGGGACACCCGGCACCACCTATGCCCCACCTGACTGAATCAGCCTTCTTGGGCCTAGCAGCTAATGCTTCCGAACACGGAAAGCATCAGAAAGATTCGTATTGAATGCAGCTATCCGGTCAAGATTGTTCGTCAAAACCCCTCCTTCTCGAGATGTTTTCATTAATGGTCGGAAATGCAGCCGGTGTCAAGAGGGGGGGGCCGAGGACAAGGCGACTGGGATCAAGTATGGCGCAGGAGCTACGAATTGGGAATCAATGGATTCGGAAGCAGTGTCTCGACCTGACCGGAAAGAGAAGTAAATCGGCGGCTCAGGAAGTGGGAGAGGAAGCGA